>PVJH01017612.1:0-47389 GCA_004026705.1 Nesogale talazaci | reverse complement strand
AGAGAGCCGCGGAGGGAGTGGCCGCGCGCCGCGGCCCCCGCCAACCTCCGGCCTTTGTGGAGCGCCCGGCCCGCGGGGTCGCGCGGCCCGGCCGGGCGTGCTTACCCTGCCGACGGCGGCGCGGCTGCGGCCCGCGGGCACGACGCCGGCGCCGAAAACCGGGGTGGACTCGCGCTCCTCGTCGCTGGAGAAGTCCGGGGGCCCCTTGCTGTTGACGCTGGCGGCGAGCGGCGGCCGGTTGCGCGCCGTGAGGTGCTGCAGGTAGAGCTGCACGTACACGTCTTTGCGCTGCTCCCCGGGCGGCAGCGGCACATTGTTGGCCACCAACTCACTCTTCAACTTCTCTTTCGTCAGCACCGAGGGGTCTTCCAGGAACTCGGGCATCTCCGCGGCGAATCCCCTGCCCTGCAGCCTGCCCACCCGCCGCGCTCTCTCCTCCCCGGGGGCCGCGCCGCCCTGCGCCGAGCCTCGCCGCTCCCGCCGGCTCGGAGCAGCGCGGAAGGCGAGCGGCAACTCGCGGACACAAAGCCCAGCGGCCGCCGACACAAAAGCCCTCGGGAGCCCAACTACGAGCCCGGCGCGGCTGAAATCGAAGCCTCCACCACCCCCTGCCCACACGCTACCAGCGAGAGGAGAGCGCCCTGCTTCGCCCACGCCCCAGCAACGCCCGCCGCCATTGGCCGACGGCGGCAGGAAGCGCGGCGGTGATTGGCGGGGCGGCTCGCGCGGCTTCCATTAGCCGCGGTGCGCAGCGAAAGGGTGTACAAACGCAGTTTCAAAGCCGCTCGGGCGGGAGCCTGCGCTAATGGGGAAGGCGCCCTGCCCCGTTCTCTTTCCCTCTTCTCCACCCTTCCCTTCACACTGATGAGGCACTGCTCGTGGGGCGTGTGGGTATAGCTCCCTCTCCCGCCCCCGACTTGGAAGACGCTTTCCTCCCGGGTCCATCCCCGACAAACAGCCGACTTTCCTGCCAGCAATGGGGACCCTTGGGCCTCTCTCCATCCCGGGACACACAGCCACCCAAGAATAGCCCCAGACTTTACCGCCCCCACCCATGGGAAGGAGAAGAGCTTGCTTGTGTTGCTGGAGTTCACAGGGTTGAATCATTTAGGGCAGGGGTTGGGGAGGGGATGCACTTTATCAGACCCTTCTTTCTGCCTGCAAACGCTTCTTTTGTTTGAGACATTCAGCAAAGCTCGGACCTCTGCTTCTGGGCCCTTCCGGATGCCCTTGGATTTGTGACAAATAGTTGTTGGTAAAATGTCCAGGCCCTTTTAAGTCCCAAGATTGAGGCCTTTCTAAAATTTCATTACAATAGTAAGTTGAGGGAGTCAGGAAGAAACGTGCAATTTTTTTGAGAAGCAGGGTTTGCACTTGTTAAGTAGTTGACCACAAATCATGCCTGGTGTTTAAAAATCTAATGAAATGTAGCGGAAACACTTAGGAACTCCTTAATGGGCAATTTAAAGAAACCGGCCAGGTAGATTACTCGATATTAATCTTGGAAGAAGTCTAATGACCCAGCGTAGGCTGGGAACCCAAATCAGACCCACAGTCCAGAAATTTACAATTAAAATCCCTTCCAGAAAACATACTATGTTGGCAAACAGTATTTTCTATAAATACATATTTGTGTCAAGAAAAGAAAGGCGTCCCCGGTATTAGGGTGCCTTCACTATTTCCTAGCTTTTAACTTCTAAACTTTGCTTTACAAAAACAAGCATCTATTTAAAATAGTCCCTACACATTTGTTTAAGTTGGAGGACATGTTTTCACTTGGTTTCCTATTAAGTCACTTTATTTTGTTCAAATTGAATCATTACCACAAATGGAACGATTTTTCTAGCCACTACTCGTTTTTCCAGAAACCTCACAAACCTATCAATAATTCATATTAAATGTCAGCAAGTCATTTTGTAGGTTTTTAGGATGCCGAGTACAAGTTAGTCCATCCCTTTTTTCCCCTTCTCCACCCCGTCCTTGGGCAAATAGGCGGTATTTGTATTCAGAGAGGTGAGCAGGGGAAAGGCAATGGGCCATGATTTTGCAGGGACCACAGCCGGTTTCCCCCATCTGCCAGGTGCCCTGGTAATCAGCCACAGCGTAGTTCTTGCAAAAAAGCCTCAAACTATCATGTACAGAGCCAGGAAGTCCTGAGTACTATCTCCGCAAACTCAAATTCTAGTCTGTGGAAATTATCAAATCTTCCTATATATTTTGAACTTCCCGCCTAATCGCACTAACACTTAAGGGATGTTTTGTAATTCCAATCGAAAAAGGCTTGATTTGATCTGACTAGAGTGGAGTACATAAAGGTGGGGGTGTGGAGGGAAGGCAGGGACTGGGGAGGGTCCAGATTCAATGAACTGTCTGATACAGGCCAGTGAGGTCCTGATATGGAACTGGCCAGGAGAACCCTAAATTGATATTTGAAGATAATCTACCCCACTCCTCGCCATTTTCTTTCTTTTTTTTTTTTTGCTTTTCACTTTGGCTATGAGTACAGTAACAATGCTGAAAACAAAACTAGCTGTCTGAAAAAGTCACCTGAGGAGAGTGACTGGAGTGCGACTCCAGTGATTGGAATTTTGCTTTTTCATAGGACCTTCAGAGCAGAAATATACCAGGCAATTAATCCTTAGAGACAGTAACTATGATATCCACAAGCTTTCTTTTTAAAACATTTTGATGGATTTGTTTAATAAGTTCCTATGATTTTGTAACAGTATTTTTTTTTAATTTACTTTCTTTTTTATTAGAAGATTTTACTGTGCGCTGAGCCCCAGTGGCGTAAGTGGTTGAGTGTGGGACTGCAGCCCTCGGGCTTGGCAGTTCAAATCCAGTGGCGGCTCTCAGAAGTGGCACTGGGTGGCTCCCACAACCACCAGTGGGCAGTGAGGCCCACAAAAACAAAGGATTTTATTGCAGTCTCACAACTTTGTGTGTGTGTGTGTGTGAATTAAAGAGTAAGTTTATTAAAGAAAAAAAAATAGAGAAAAAGCGAAGAAAAAAGAACTGTGCAGGTGGAGAGAGAGGCCAAGTCTTAAGCAGGGGCCATCTCAACTTTTTACATCAATTGTATCAGGCATATTTGTACATATGTTGCCATTGTATTTTTCTAGATATTTACTTTCTATTGAGCTCTTAGTAATAGCTCCTCTTTCCCCTCCTCCCATCCCACAAGCTTTCTTTAAAAAAAATTTTGTTGTTGTTGTTGAGTATGAACGTTGTTTTAAAAGGATCCAGTACTATGCCCTAAAGGCTAGCAGTCCAGATAATTCACAAACAACATTCTAAATGCCTGGAATGATTGCTCTTTCTCATTTTAAAAATTTTATTGGGGGCTCTTACAACTTTTATTAACAAGCTGTACATCAATTGTATCAAGCATATTTTTACATATGCTGCCATGTTGCCATCATTTTCTAGACATTTACTTTTTTGTTTGTTTTTGGGGCATCACTGGAGGCCCAGCCTTGCTGCTGGATTTGAACCTCCAACCCAGTGGGCCACAGTCCTGCGCACAACCACTATGCCACCGGGGCTCAGCCCCTCTAGACATTTACTTTTTATTGAGCCCTTGGTATTAGCTCTTTATCCCTTCATATGTTATAAATTATCATTTTCATATCTATGCTGACTGTGGTTTCTGTTGTTCATCCCCCTGGAGGTGAGGGTAAGAGTGGTGGTGGTGGCGGTGGTGGTGGCTGTGTTGATTATTGCAATAGGTTTCCCCTTCTCTTCCCACCTTCCCCTTCCCCTTCTTTCTCATTTGTATTAATTCTCATCTGGGGCACTATCAACAGGAGACAACTCACCATTTTCACAAGAGACATGGTTGATGTATTTTCCAGGAGGTTGCTTTTCTAGCATTTACACAAGATCAAGGCATAAGCTAACAAATTAAGAGTTGGAATTATGCTAGATTCCTCCAGGTATTTTTGGTGATGAAGATAATGTTGGTTTTTATTCCATTGTAGTACTCTGAGTAGGGACTACTTTCCTCTCAAATTTAATGTACTGTAGGTCCATGAGTTTAGGCTATAGGGTGGAGGTTCCTTCTTGGTTCCTGAGCCCAAGGGGCATCGTGGGTTATCTACTGGGCTGCTAGCTGCAAGGTCAGCAGTTCAAAGCTACTAGCCATCCTTCTGGAGAAAGATGAGTGGCTACTCCTGTAAGGATTTACAGTCTTGGGAACCCCAGGACAGCTCTCCCCTATTCTCTAGGGTCACCATGAGTTAGAATTAATTCTGTGGCAGTGAGTTAATGTTGGGTTATTTTTTTACAAGCTATTTTTTTTTTATCTTCAAGACTTTTGAAACTCATATCACCTGACCGAATTATTCTCTACTTCATTCCCGTGATCCTTCAGAAATGATGGTTGCTCCTTGAGACCGGTTTTCCTCATGATCCCTACTGTCGTCTCCATTCTGTGATTGCAACACCCTCGAGATCCAACACCCATCTGACCTCATCTGTGTTCCTTTACTCCGGGGTTTCCCAAAGCAGGAGCTACAACCCTGGGGGTGCTGGGATGGTCTTAGGGCGTGCAAAAGTAGACACCAATACTTTATCCTGGATTAGGGGCTACATTACAAAAGTTTATCAGAGTGTGCTCAGTAGTTTGGGTTTTTTCTACCCCTACAAAGGGGGCATAGGCCAAATAGATTTGGGAATCTGGGGCAATCTATTCCATCTCATCAATTCCAAGGTAAGATTGTGGACTCTGTCATCAACAACTGCTTTACCTCCTAATTCTCTAAATCAAGGCCAAGCAACTGAAATGCTAACCATCCCTTATCTCCCCCAACTCCCAGCTCCTTGATTGCCCTTTCACCTGCCTCCAGGAGACTTCTAATCCATTAAATCAAAGGCTTTTTCAGAATCTTTTACCCATCACCAGCCTTCGTATCATTTCCCATCTAACCCAATTTAGCCCTTGGGCAATTGTAATATTTTGCAAACATTTTCAGTTCTCTTGTCTCAGTGTCTCTCTGTTTTTTGCTTGGAAAAACTTTAACAATGATTAAACTGAGTTAGTTGCTTTCTCTCTGCTTAGATCCAAGTAGCAAACATTACTGGAGAATGAGAAAATATGAACTACTTGGAATTCAGGACCTCCAACCTCACAGGTCCTATCCACCCTGGTAGGCAATGCTGTTACATTTTTTTTTTTTTGACTGAACATATATTTTTCATCTCTCGCCAAAACTCTCAATTCCCTGCCCTCTAACTGGTGACCTTGCCTCACACTCGAGAAGACAAGCCATCTGTGGGGACCTGCTTCCTCCCCACATGGCTAGAGGGGCACTCTCTTTCTCTTGCACCCAACTTGTTCCAATGGGAGATGTGTCCTTTCAGAAGGGAATTCTACCATTTGTACTCTGCATCGTACCTCATCTCTCTTTCTCAAAGCCTGGGTTTTACTCGTCATCTTTACCTTCATGTAGCATTACTCTTTATCTCACTGCTGGATTGTCTCATCCACCTATGGTGCTGTTATTAGGCACTATTGAGTCATGTCCGACTTACAGCAACCCTGCGGACACCAGTTCTGCGAAAACCTCACTAAGTATGAACCCATTGGTGCAGCCACCACATCAAGCCATCTTCCTGCCTTCTTTTTGGCTGCCTTTCCACTTTACCAGAGACGGATCTCTCTAGATGTCATGTCCAAAGTACAGGAGACAAAGTCTTACCATCCTCACTCACTGTACTTCTTCTAGGATAGATTTCTTTGTTCTTTAGGCAGGCCATAGTATTTTTAATATTCTTCATCAGCACCTTAATTCAAAGAAAACTACTCAAAAAAAAAAAAAAAAGGAAAACATCTCTTTTCATTTTTCCTACTCACTATCCAATAGCCTAAAATAGCAATCTTTGTTTTCTTGTACAATGTTCCAAATTAAAACAAAAACTTGGTGTTTTATTTTGTGTTACATTCATCTAATAAATAAAGTTTTGCTACCTTGTTTGTTGAAAAAAGTACTTAATAAAAATTTTTAAACAGCACATCATTGATACCTGAAACTTTTGCAAACAGTAAAAAAAAAATTAATGAAAAAAGATCATTTTATGTGAAGTCATGGCTTAAAATTGAGGGAATGGATACACGTCGTTGGCCAGCAAAATTTCCTGAACACTTTTCTTTCTGAATTACTTGGCCAACTGCCTCATACCCCATTGTTGGAACTCCAATTCTTGATTTACTATCAAGGAAGCTTTTTTTTCATTTATTAGATGGTACTCTCGTTTCACACAGAAGTGGAGTGTGAATTGAAGGATTGTGCTAGAGGAAAACCTCCATATCCAAACATAAAGAATTAAACTGTATACAGGACCAAAACAAAGTAAGGACACATCATCCAACAGAGGTACGCCACCAGCACGAGGCCATAAAGATATCCAAAGGATTCTGAGCCTTGTGACTAACTTATAGATGACAGAAAAGAAAGGAAAATGATCACAGACTCAGAAAGCAACAATTCATCATAATTGCAGGTGTGACTCCAGAACCCTGGAAAAGACTATGATTACAGATTAGAAAGGAGGCAGGACTGGGTTGGGTCTGTCCAACTTTTGACCACCTGGCTAGTTGATAGTTGAAGTAGGATGCCTTGGGGCCCTGCCACACCAGTTTCCAGGTATCTCACCTTCCAGGTGGCTTCAGTTAAGCTCTAACATAGATATTGCTTCCAAAAAAAGAATAAATACATTCAAAGTAATGTCAAGGATTGAGAAATTGAAACCTTTTAAAAATGTTTATTTTCTTTCATCTATAGCTAGAAATTTGGAAAAAAATATTGTGTTCCTTTCATTTCTTATTTTGACTTTTTTATTAATGATTTTGTTATAGTTTTTTCTTTTTTTTGGGGGGGGGGGGCATCACTGCTATCCGGTGGTGGGAGTAGGAGGCCTAGCCCCACTGCTGGAATTGAACCTCCGTCCCAGTGGGCCGCAGTCCCGCGCACAACCACGACACCACCGGGGCTCAGCCCTGCTATAGTTTATTTCTAAAGGTACTTTTTACCTCATCACATATAATAGTGAAAAATTGAACATTTAAATCTCTAACAATAAAAAATTGGTTAAGTAGCATTTATACATTCCTATGTCCATGTTAAAATATCAACTATGTGGTCATATAAAATCTGCTCTTGAGAGTAGGACTCATGCATATAGAGAAGGATTTGAGAGATATTTGTATATGGATTTCCCTTTGCTATAATGATAGAGGTGAATGCACTGAACATCCAGGAGGCAGTGCTATAACCAACCTCCTTGAGGGAATGAGTCACTGTGCTTGGGAGATCAGGACCATAGTCTCTGGAGATGCCCACGTCAATTTGCATAACATATTTCACAAACATACTGTTATACATCCTACTTTGGTGAGTAGTGAGAAGGGTCTTACAAGTATATGAATAGCCATCTAAGAACCATTAAGAGCCATGAAAAATGAAAACAGGCCTATGGAACTATTTAGTCCAGTAGATGAATGGACCATGCAGGCATTGGCTTCTATGACTCAGACTTGAATAACTAACATGGTACATGGCTACTACCATCAACTGCTCTAAAGGGATCACTTAGAGCGTGCTGGATAGACTGGGAGAAACATGTGGAATAAAACTCACATCATGAAAGAGGCCAGGCTTACTGGTTGGACAGAGACTGCTGGAAACCCATCACTCTTCCAGTCTGGAATTGAACTCAACTGCTATTAGAATAATCAACCATGTAAGCTCGAAGGGGCAGCAGAGGAGGGGGTACCCCCCTAAAAAAACCAGAATTGCACGGGACAGAGTGGAGCTTTTTTTTTTTTTTTTTTTTGGGGGGGGGGGTGCCATCACTGCTCTCCAGTGGTGGGAGTAGGAGGCCCAGCCCCACTGCTGGAATTGAAACTCCGTCCCAGTGTGCCGCAGTCCTGCACACAACCACTATGCCACCGGGGCTCAGTCCTAGAGTGAAGCTTTTATAGTATGCATTTCTCCTGCTAGCTTAGCATCAGGCGACTCACTCTGAGTGAGTGCACCCAGTGCATCACTTAGGATGTTTCTATTTGGTCACAGTGAATTTTTTTTGAAAAAGCAGTTTTGTTTAAACTTTATTTTTTGATGTCCAACTTAAAAGGACAGTGTATGGCTGTGGAATTTTGTTTCCTGTTGGAAGAAAAATGTTGCAGAAAATGTGACTTTGAACCCAGCTTACAAAACAGTCCTATGGGGAAAGCTTACCTTGTTTCAAAAAAGGTGAAATGTAGATTGATGACAAACCTTGTTCTGGATGTCAGTCAACTTCCCAAATGGATGAAAATGTTGACTCGTCGTTCATTTGGAGTTCGTATCATCAGGTCAGACAGTTAATTGTGCTTTCTATTTAGAGGTTCTGAAAAGATTGTGTAACACTGTGCCACAAAAAAAGGGCCTGATGTGTGGCAGACGGGACTGGATTTGCCACCAGGACAATGTATCTGCTCATTCAGCCATCTCAGTGAGCCAGTTTGGGGCAAAAAACAGCATGCCTCTCTTGCCCCACAAATCTACTCACCTGACTTTGCTCCATGAGACTTCTTTTGGTTTTTGCAAGTGAAAAGGGACATGAAAGGACAACAGTTGGATGATGTAGAAGAGGTGAAGAAAAAAATGAGGGAGGTGCTGTTAGCCATCCAAAGAGAAGAGTTTGAAAAAGATTTCTAAGAATAAAATTGCAGATTTGTATTACAAATATAGTAAATGTAATGGACAGTACTTTGAAGATGATAAAGTTGTTTTGTCAGAGTATTTAAATACAAAAAAAATTAAATACATAGCTTCTCAAGTGGGGAAATTCTGGGGTTTTCTGGGTACTTCCTCATATATCTAAGGACTAAATTCAAAAGAAAGAAAAAAAGAATAGAAACAGAAAGTACAGGGGATAGTGGGGTAAGTGATGTCACACTGAGGGTCTTACACTGGAAGACTTGCAGCAATATATATGAATTTGATCTAAAACCATGACCTGCTCGTTAAACCTTCATGTAATTCACAAAAACCTTTTTAAAGAATTGTTCTTGACATTGGCAAAAGAAACGGGATCAGTAATAAAACCAACCTTGTGGATGAGGTTTTTTTTAGGCAGAAGATTCTAAAACTGAGCAGCACCGAACCACATGTGAGAAGTATTTGCAGAAGCAACTGCTTTTTACTGGCAAGACAAGGTAGCAAGAAAGTTTATTCCTGATTGGATTTCACAGCTTACTATAATAAATTGTCAGGATTCCACTAGATGACAAGTTAATGCAAAAAGGTTTTAGGTTTGTTTTAGATTTACAGCAGGTCAGCAAATGAATCACTCTAACTACACGTTATTTTATCTCATTTGATTCTCTAACGATCTTGTTGGGTAAGAGGGACCCCTCGTTTGTATCAGAATCATCCAGAAACCCAAACCAATGTAAACGCGGTGACCATCAAGTCCATTTCGGCTTACCCATCTGGAATATTTGTTAAAACTCACATTGTTAGGCCCCACCTTAAGTTTCTGAGGCCAGTTTTGGGTGGGGCCTGAAAATCGCATTTGACTCACTCCCAAGGTGCCCATTGTACCCAATGGACCATCTATTAAATTTCAACATTAACCCAGCACTGCCCGTAGAAGAGAAGCTCCACACGAATGGTCACAGGTGATCTGACTCCTGCTTACTCCTCTAGTTTTTGCTCTCTTCCTCTTTGGTAACCTTAGAGAACTAGTCCCTGTAGGAGCCCTGATGGTGCAGTGATGAAAGTGCTCAGTTACACGATTAAAAGTGGGTCATGTGACGCTACCGACGCCCCGGGGGATGGAGATGCAGCAGTCCACTGCTGTAAAGCGTTGGAACCCACGGGTGTTAGTTCTGCTTTGACCTCTAGGGTCACTGTCGGTGGGAATTGCTGCTCTGGCAATGACGTTGGTATTTCAGAATTTGGTACCCTTTTAATATAGTGTGTGTATTTCAAACAGTACTTTCCAAATAATCAAACTCACTATCATCAACTTAATTCTGACTCACGGTGACACCATTGGACAAAGTGAAATGCTGATCTACTGGATTTCCAAGACTTTACACACACTCACACACACACACACACACACACACACACACAAATCATTTTATTGGGGGCTCATACTGCTCTTCACAAGCCATACATCCATCTATTGTGTCAAGCACATTTGTACATTTGTTGCCATCATCATTTTCAAAACATTTTCTTTTTACTTGAGCCCTTAGTATCAGCTGCTTCCTTTGCCCCCTCCCTCCCCCATCCAAAGCTTTCTATCTTTACCAGAGCAGATAGCCTCATCCTTCTTTTGGGGAGCAACTGAGGGCTTTGTGCTGCTGACCTTGTACTTACTGACAGGAACAGAACAGGGGCTTTTGCCTTCTTGTTAAGGGAATGAGCAGAGAACCCTGTGAAAACAAGCTGGGAACAAAGGACCCAGCGAGAACAGGCTTCCTCACCATCTGAACCCTGAAGCCAGGCCCTGACCCAAGGCTGGAGCTGGAGATAAAGCTGAAAATACACTGAGCCAAAGCTGAGGTAAAATGGAAAGAAAGGACGCATGAGACTCAAGGACAGACTAAGAAGCAACTAAGTAGAAAGTTGCCTGACAATCTTGCTAAGCTGTGACTGCCAGCCTCCATGTCCAGCCCCTTTGAAAATGCCCTTGCAAAACTAAAGACTTTCCCTAGATAACTCTTCTTCTTGAGAGGCAGGGCACACTTCATTTCTTTTGACGTGATCCTGCGCCTTCATAAAACCGGGGGTTAACACTTTGCTGGTGCTGCTGCTGGTGGTGGGGTGTGGAGTGTACTCGGCTTATCTCGACCCTTAAAACTGCAGGTTGGAGCTTCTTAGTTGTCCACGCATGCCAAGCTTGCCCTGAACTTTAATTAGCAGCTCAGTGCAAAGCCCTCTTTGCCACGAGGGCTCTTTTGACCTCCCCAAAGAGGAGAGCTGGTATATCTACCTGGGCATCCCATAGTACTGGAGTAATATAACCATAAATCCATGCTTATTGTT
Organism: Nesogale talazaci; assembly: GCA_004026705.1. Taxonomy (NCBI): domain Eukaryota; kingdom Metazoa; phylum Chordata; class Mammalia; order Afrosoricida; family Tenrecidae; genus Nesogale; species Nesogale talazaci. The sequence goes on along the minus strand of PVJH01017612.1, from coordinate 36,347 downwards.
CTTGTCTCTGGCAGCTTAAAATTAGAATTTGTGTATCCTGAGTGCTTAGTGCAGTATCAAGTGCCTCATTGCCAGTGATCAATGAATATCTATTGAAATGACTTAAACTAAGTCCAACTGGGAGAACAAAGAACAGAGGGCGAATATACAAGGTCCAGTTTTATTAGGCTTGATCATTCAAAGTTAGCATTTGTCTTTTCAAAACAGGACACACAAAAACCTAGTTAATTTTATGGTACATATTCCATAGAAATAACAAGTCCTGAAATTGATAAAGGGGAATAAATAAATGCTGCTTCCTGCTATTAGGGATTAATAGTTGTAGGTTGTAGTGACTTGTCACCATTGACTGGATAAGTGAAAATATAAAAGGCAACTACCATTACCACTTTTTTTTTTGGTGGCATCACTGCCCTGGTGGGTGACATTACCACTTTAAGACCAACTTGTAGCTTCTCTTTTTAACAATTCGTCTCCACTTTGGTTGGCAAACTTTAAAGTGAGGGATCTAGAGTCAGTCATTTGGCTTGGGATTTTGCTGTGGCTTTTGGCAAATCACTTTTCCTATGAGTGACAGCCTCATTTGTAAAAGGAGAATTTTAACCACACTGTGTGGTTCCCCTCCCCAACAGCACTTAAAACCGTGCCTGGCACACCAGAAAAACCAGTTGAATGAGGTGTATTCCTTCTCATTGTCAAGTTCCTGCCTGTCAGAATAGAACTGTCCTCCGATGTTTTCAGTGACTGCGGTTTCAGTACACAGTAAGGGTTAAATATATGTACTTAAATATCTAACATTGAGAATTTGGCATTCTACTTAAACGGCAGTGTTCCAATGCCAAAGTGTGCAGGGTCACAATCGACTGATTAACCCATTTAGACACAGCAGCAGCGCGACACTTTACATGGCAAATAAATCACTTTACAAAGCTGAAAAGTGCAAATATTACACTTAAAGCTTTTTTACACACAATGTTTTCGAAGATTTAAAAGATAAAATCTGGTGAAGATTGAATGCAAATATTAACATTTGAAAAATCGGCGGGAATAAATCTAGGCTTAGTGGGTAAAAGACAACGAAAAGGTATGACCCCGACGTGATTCGAACACGCAGCCTTCTGATCTGGAGTCAGACGCGCTACCGTTGCGCCACGAGGTCCTGCTGGGCTATGGCTCGCGCGGTGTCTTAGGACTCTGAAACCATGACGTCTCTTCCGGACACGCTCCGCCTAATTCTTCCATTTTCCCTCCACCACTACCCCCGAAGCTGAAACGGGAGACGGATTCCTTCGACACCCCAATTCTCCAGCCGCCTCTACCTAGGTTGGGGACTGAACCGGCAGAACAGGGTTTCCAGTTTGGACCAGTCCCCAGGGTCAAAGGAAATTGGCCCTCCCTTCTTTTTAGCGCGCGATTTCCGCCCCGCCCCGCCCCGCCCGTGATTGGTGGAGATGCCGACTTCTCTCCCCTCCCCCAGGGGTCTGGAGGGCGGAGTTCGCAACCTCCAGTCGGAGCTGGCGGGGCGCCACTGCGCATGCGCGGCCTTGGGTCCGCGCGGCCTGGGGCCCTTGCCTGTCGCGGTGGGCCACCCAAACGGGTTTTCACTTCCGCTCCCAGTCAGAGAAAACGTACGTCAGGCTTTAAAAAAAAAAAAAAATTTGCATTATTGAAAGACGTGGGTTTTTATACACTAGACACACCAGCGTATTCTATTTGACAGTCTCACCATGAAATTAACCTCCGAGGACAGTCTTGCTCTCTCCAAGAGATTTGAACAATTAGTTTGCAGCATGGATCAGTCCTTAACACATAGAAAACAAGAATCCTCACAACAGGACTGATAAGAAACATCATGATAAACGGAGAAATGATGGACGTTGTCAAAGATTTCCTTTTAAGGAAATAAGCATGAGGAAAACTAGTATCCATTGATGAGAACTGAACGCACCGCAGACAATGCGGTTACCCCCGACACTAACCAGAAGCCCATCAGCAGTGGCCCTATACTACTTATTCTTAGCAATAAATGTTTCCTTCTGTTTACAGACTCTGCCTCTCTTTTGCTCGAGCCGTCAGATTCTCAGAACCTCCCCTCACTCTGTGGAGTACCTAGGCCTTCCCTCCCCGCCCCCTACCCCACGGGTCAAAAGCTTTGATTTGAAATCAATGAAGCAATACAAGTGAATGGTGGTGAATTTTGTGGAAGTCGTTTCGGGGGGTCTTTACATTTTCTACATGATTTGTACTATTGATGTGAGATGCTTTGTTTTAATCATAACCAAAAGCATATAAAGGTCTCATGCCTTTAAAGAGGTATGGCCAGATGGAATTTGATCAGCAGACTTTTCTGTATTTCAGCCCGTCTCTGGAGGCCTCTACAAGTTACTGGAAAAGGACTGAAATAAGTATATAAATACAATAACTAAACCCAAACCAAACTCGTTGCCACGAGTCTATTCCAAATCACAGAGACCCTAGAGTACACGTTAGAAACCGCCCTGTCACTTTCTCAGACTCTTTCCAGGAGTACAAAGCCCCATCTGTCTCTGAGGAGCTCCTGGTAGACTAGAATTGTTGACCTATAAAATAGGATGTGCCTTGATTGAACACAGGGTAAGCAAGTGTACTAATAGGATGATTTGTGTCATTTTTCGAAAAAATAATTTTTTTATTGGGGGCTCTTACAGCTATTATAACATTCAGTACATCATCTGTATCAAGCACATTTGCACACATGTTGCCACATACATTTCCAAACATTTTCCACTTGAGCCCTTGATATAAGCTCCTCTTAAAAAAAAAAAAAAGCTCCTCTTTTCCCCTCCCCCCTTTTAAAAAATGAATCATTTTATTGGGTACTCATACACCTCCCCTCACAATCCATACATACATCAATTGTATGCAGATCTCATTTGCACATTTGTTGCCATCATCACTCTCAAAATATCCTCCCTCCACTTAGACCCCCAGTTCCAGCTCCCCATATTTCCCTTCCTTCCTACTTCCCCCCCATGAACCTTTAATAATTTACAAATTGTTTTTCATATCGTATACTGTCCTATATGTTCTTTCACTCACTTCCCTGTTGACCATGCCCCAGAGAGGAGGTTATATGTAGATCCCTGAAATTAGTTCCCCCTTTCTATTCCACCATCCCTCCACCCTCCCAGTCTCACCGCTCCCATCACTTATCCTGAGGGAATATCTATCCTAAATTCCCCATGTTTCCGCCTCCAGTGTACATCCCCTGTTCTAGTCAGGTTTGTCTGGTAGGACCGAAAGCATGATAGAGGGTGTGAGTAAGCATTTGAGAACTAGAGGAAAGATGCACATTTCGTTGTTACTACACTGTGCTTTAACTGGCTCATCTCCTCCCTGCAACCCCTCTGTAAGAGGATGTTGCTTCACCTATTGATGGGCTTTGGGTCACCAATCTGTACTCCCTCTTATTTATAATGATATAAGCTCTTTGATGCCTAACACCAAATCCCTTCAACACCTTGTGGTCACACAGGCTGGTGTGCTTCTTCCATTATGCCACCGGGGCTCAGCCACATTTTAAAAGAATTTTATGTCATTTTAAGGCTTCATTCTTTCATAGAATCAAGTCTCTTTCCAGAGGACCTTTCTGGTATCACCTGTTAAACTTTTGGACACAATTTCTAAATAAGTGTATTCAGAGGGTCACAGATGAGGTGACTGAAAGAGCTCATCATAGAATTTGTGTGTCCAGGAATTCATTCTTAGTATATTATGCATAACGTAGTAGTGTATGCTATGTATCCAAAAATCCAAACTTCCTGCCCTCAAGTCAGTGCTGACTCATGATGACTCATAGCGGACTTCTAAGACTGTTACTGTTTTTTTTTTGGCGGGGGTGGGGGGGGTGGGGGGTGGGGAGTGGTGGCATCACTTCCCTCAGGTGGTGGGAGTAGGAAGCCCAGCCTTTGCTCCTTGGAGCTGGAATCGAACCTCCATCCCAGTGGCCGCAGTCCCGTGCACAACCATGACTGTTACTGTTTACAGGAGTAGAAAACCCAGTCTTTTTAATTTTTTGGGTGGAGCATCACTGTCCTCTGGTGGGAGTAGGTGACCCAGCCTTGCTCCTGGAGAGCTGCTGCTGGATTTGAACCGTGCAGCCCAGTGGGCCACAGTCCCGCGCACAACCACTACGCCACCGGGGCTCAGCCCTTAATTTTTATTAAATACGTTTACTCCGAACTCTTACATCTCTTATCATAATACATATACCCATCCATTGTGTCAAGCACATGTGCACACATATGCCGCCATCATCATTTTCAAAGCATTCTCTTCCCACTTTGAGCCCCTGAAAACAGCTTCCCATTTTGTCTCCTTCTCTTCCCACCCACCCCCATTAAGTCTTGATAAGTTATAGATTGTTATTTTCTTTCTTTTTTTTTTTTGGGGGGGGGGCATCACTGCTCTCCGGTGGTGGGAGTAGGAGGCCCAGCCCCACTGCTGGAATTGAACCTTCATCCCAGTGGGCCGCAGTCCCGCGCACAACCACTATGCCACCGGGGCTCAGCCCATAGATTGTTATTTTCATATCTTATATCACCCACTTTTCCATTGTTCCTCCCTCTGGGAGTGGGTAGATTGATCTTTGTGATCAATTCCCCTGTCTCCCCCCACCCTCCCCTAATGCTCCTGGTATCTCTACTCTCATTGTTGGCCCTGCAGGGGGGTTATCTATCATAGATCTGTAGCAGTGTGCATGCTCTGGTCTAATCCAATTTGTAAGGTAGAATTGAGGTCATGATAGAGGGGGTAGGAAGTGCCAAAGAACTAGAGGAAAATTGTGTGTTTTCATCGGTGCTATACTGCACCCTGACTGTACCCTCTGTGAGGTGATGTCTAATTGTCTACAGATGGGCATTAAGTCTTCACTCCCCCCCCTTCACATTGGGCATGATTTTGTTCTGGGTCTCCGATGCCTGATACCTGATCCCATTGACTTCATGATCACACAGGCTGGTGTGCTTTTTCCCATAAAAGGCTCTGTTGTTTCTCAGTTAGAGGGCTGCTTGTTTATCTTCAAGCCTTTAAGACTCCAGATGCTATATCTTTTGATAGCCAGGCACCATCAGTTTTCTTCACATTTACCCATGCACCCATTTTGTCTGCAGCCACCTTGTTGGAAAGGTGAGCATCACAGAATGCCAGGTTATTTGAATAAAGTGTTCTTGTGTTGAGGGAGTGCTTGAGCCGAGGCCCAATATCCATCTGCAACCTTAATTCTTAACATATAGACATGAGTACATAGGTATTAAAACCTCTATAAATGTCCTCTGTCTCCTGGTTCTTTCCTCTAGTTCTTCTTGCTTTCCTCTTGTCCCACCATCACGTTTGACCTTTATTCGGGGAAAACTCAGTCTTTCTCCTGTGGAACTGCTGGTGGTTTCAATCTGCCAACCGTGCCTGTCGCCGTCCAACATGTGCCCACTATTCCACCAGGGACCCTGCATTATGTATAGTGTAGTGTATTATGAATTAAGCATATATATCATTTTGTATTTTCAATTCTAATATATAAGTAATAATCATAGAATGTTTTCTAATTTTTTGTTATCTAATGAAAAGGATACTTCCTTTAAGGCTAACATTAAACGCGTGACACTTTCTGAGATCTCTTTCCCCCCCCCTTCACTCTTAATACACCAAAGGAGTAAAACACAACAACAAAAACTCCTCAGTGTCCCTAGGGCCTCATTCTCATTTTTATATAACTTGTGAGGTCAAAGGGGACACCGATAATAATGATGAGAATGTCCTTTTAAAAAAATAGAAAGGTTTTAGGTCCTTTCCCCAGGTCTCAGCTGGTAAAACTTCAGGGCTCAGGAAAGCCAGGTCTCTTGAATTTTCTATTTTTCCCCTTGTCCCATTGGGGAAAGAGAAGCTTGAATCTTTTTTCTTTCCAAAGACACAACCTCCTCTATGTAAGCGCTGGTAAAGCGAGCCCAGGGTTCGTTCATACACGTTTCTTGTTTTCCCTTGGGAAATGAAGAGACAGCTGAAGTCAGCAGAGGTCTGGGAGCAGGAACCCCAGCACCTGCTGTGCTTCTTCCTAAAAAGGATAGGGACAGAGAGTGCCATTAACCTGGACAGGGGGATGGGAGTTCCGAGATTTCTCTCTGTCAGCATTGGGAAAAAGCAAAGGTTACAATCTGACTCACAGTCCAGAGGGCACAGAACTCTCTGGAGGTAGATATTATGATGGTAATTGAGGTTAGTTAGTGAAAGTTTTGTCTTGTTCTGCCTAAATAATTGTCATTGCTTCTACAGTTTATCACAGTTTACATTTATTTCATCTCTGCAAGAGTTTTCTGAATTCACATTATGCTTTTAATACCTGTTTCCACAAGGGGATAGAGAATCTTGGCCAAGGGTCACACAGGTAGGGAAGGCTACAAGGCCAGGAGTCTCCTAATTCTTGGCTTCAAATCCTGTTCCGTTTTCATCCTACTTCATTGTCCCACCTGCAGTTATATTAACAAGCAAATATCATACATACTTGTGTATAAGCAGTTTTTCAGCACATTTTTAATGAACTTTTTGTGGTAAAATTAGGTACCTCGAAGGGCTGAGTCACAGTGGCATAGTGGTTGAGTATGGGACTGCGGCCCATGGGCTTGGCGGTTCAAATCCAGCAGCAGCTCTCCAGGAGCAAGGTTGAGTAGCTCCTATGACCACCAGAGGGCAGTGATGCTCCACCCCCCCCAATATGTACCTCGGAAGATACTCAGGTTGGCTTATATTTGAGTATAGACGATATATAATGTGAAGAGACAAACTTTCTAACTAGTTTTATAAACATGTGTCCCACTAACCATATTCGTATTTGTTGCTATTGAGTGGTGTTCCATGTGTTCAGACTGATAGCTACTCACTGACCATAGAACACAACACTGCTGGTCTAATTCTATCCTCAGAGTTGTTATGCTTGAGCCCATTGCTGGAGCCATTGTGTCAATCCATCCATTCTCTTAAGGGTCTTCCTCTTTTCACTGCCCTTCTGCTTTACCAAGTGTGGCAGTCATCTAATCTGGTGTCAATTTGAGGATTAAGAGTGTACGAGTGAATCTAACTTGTCAATCTGGAGATAGCCAATGAGACCTCTGTGTGGGCATGGCTTTTCCTCAGAATTCAGGGAAATCCAGTAGTATTTCCCCCTTGGAGGTGAGAGACTCACTATTCAGTCCCTTGGAGATGCTCTACTGACAAGACATAAGGCTGACTCCCTGTGAGACATCCTGGAGGAGAAACCACAAGAACATACCCTAATGGATGCAGACCCCTGAAGCTGGAAAAGCCACATAGAGACCCCCCTGCCAGCATTGAGATGCTGACAATGGATTCAAAGGCATGCTACCCACCTGGCTTGTAATCATCTTGCATTTGGTGTTATTGCATGTGTTTTATGAGTCTGAAGAAGACTTTATAGACTGGTATCAGACATATCGGCTAAGGTCAGACTTATGACCTTGAACTGGGTTGGGCTGGGATTTTTTTTTGTCAATGTTCAATTGCTCTTGTTTATGAATTTGTTTTTCTAGTCTACCTGGATTAACACACCAAGCTTGTTGTCCTTTTCCAGGGACTGGTCTCTCCTGATAACATGTCATTCAAGTTGTGCTTTTTTTAAAGACAGATTTGTTTGTTCTTTTGGCAATCTGTGGTACTTTCAACATTGTTCACCAGCATCATAATTCAAATGATTCTTCTTTGGTTTCCCTTATTCAACTTTCGCTTGCATATGAGGTGATTAAAAATACCATGGCTTGAATGGGGGGTGGAGCTGGGGGGCCGTGCATGCCTTGGAGAAGGTGATTACATTTCTGTAGGTGAGTGTGGTGGTCATGTGCTTATGTCAATTTCATGATTGAGATGTAGGGGTGGAGTCTATCCTGTTAATCTGGAGATAGCCAGTGAGTAGCCATTGAGGCCTCTGTCTGGGCATGGCTTTCTCCTGAGACTTCTGGGAAATCTTGTGGTATTTCACTTGTGATGAGAGGCCCAGTTGTTGGGAGGCAGTCTCTGAGATGACAAACTACGGACAAGATGGCAACATCCAAGAAGCTGGAGGAACCAGAGGAGAAGCCACATGGCCTTACCCTGATGGAACCAGACCTCTAAAGCTGGAAAAGCCACATGGAGATCCCTGCCAGCACTGAGTTGCTTCTACCACCACTGGATGCTGTTGATGGACCCTGAGTCCTGGAAGTGAGGCGCCATGGGGAGACCCCCACCAGCGTCAGGACTCTGCACCCACTCACCTGTGACTTCGTGAGTCGGAAAGAGACTTTATAGACTAGGATCAGACATATGGGCTAATATCGGACTCAGGACTTTGAACTGGACTGGGTTGGGATGCTTTCTCAACGTTCCATTCCTTTTGTATATAAACCTATGCTTATATCCATATGCGTGTCTATGAATTTGTTTCTCTAGTCTATCCGGACTAACACAGTGAGTAAACCAGGAGGAGCAATCCACCATCGGTGGTGGTGGTGGTGGAGACCCTTAACAGTACTTATATCAAGCCAAAGGAGGGAGACGCCTGGTACTACGTTCCTCTTTGGATACTTTAAACCTAGTTTCTATCCAGCCCTTGGTGACCCAGACCATGTGCTACAGGCAACTGGGACTTTAAACGCTGTCATTTTCAAAGTACACAGCACCCTTCATAGGCCACACCAGAAAGAGTTGATGTGGAAACCCATCAATCAAACTGGGCTTGACCTCAACACCCCTGTAGCAGATATATGGAACTTACGCCCTCCCTTGGACTTCAGGCTGAAATGACCTGTGTGTGAGAAGAAGCAGAGGACTGCTATCTCAAGGTTGTAGAATGAGCAGTATTTGTACTTTGGTTCAGATTTCTTGCTTTTAGGGTGTCCAATGAATGGTAGTCCAAGATTACCAAATATTTACTATTTCATGCCCTCCTTGCTTTTTAGAACCTATTCATTAATCTTGTAGGCATGGTTCTGGCTTTGGGAAGGAATATTATTGAAAGTTTTTCCCTGTCACCAACCCCGATTGTTTGTGTAAATAGCGTCCAGTCATTTAAGAGTTTAATCTATATAAGTCAATAATTATTTTATTGGTGTCTGATGCTGACCCAAATTTGTATAATTTCTTTTTTTTTCCAACAGTGTTTTGAATTCTATACCATTGGCTAAATTAATTACGCTTTCAGTAGAATAATCTTATGCCACAGGGGATAATTTATAATATTCTTTTTTGTTTGTTTTGTTTTGTTTTTGTTTTTTGGGGGGCATCACTGCCCTCTGGTTGTCGTGGGAACTACCCAGTGCCGCTCCTGAGAGCCGCCACTGGATTGAACTGCCAAGCCCACAGGCCGCAGTCCCGCACTCAACCACTTATACCACTGGGACTCAGCCCTATGATATTCTTTTTTTTTTGTTGTTTTTTGTTTTTGTGGGCATCACTGCTCTCCGGTGGTGGGAGTAGGAGGCCCAGCCCCACTGCTGGAACTGAACCTCCATCCCAGTGGGCCGCAGTCCTGCACACAACCACTACACCACCGGGGCTCAGCCCCCTAAGATATTCTTTATCATAAAATAATTATGTCTTGAAAGTGAACCAGAGACATATATAAGCCATAGATACAGAAAGGGATTTAGGGATCCCCCTTAATTCTAGCCCTAAGGTCTAAGAATAATTTGTTGTTATGATGTGATCCTGCTTGATGCTAACCCTCATGAAAAGATCACTGAAGATATAGGTGCTATAGAAAAGTGTGGTGAAGAAGCTAGATGGTGCTTAACTATCAGAAAGCTAGTGTCTGGGGTCTTTAAGGATTATCTTTAAACAAACAGTCATCTAAGTAAGGCATCAACTTATAAGTGGAAGAAGCATGCCAGACTGTGTGATTCAAGGATTATACATAATAAAACCCAATTTTGAAGAAGAGAATGACATTAGCGCTTACATTGTGAACACCCAGTTTGCTGAAGATTGTCGATGACAGTGGAAGACCAAAATCTTATTTGCAGAGTCCCCACATTGATTAGACCTCCAGTAAATTCCCTCTGACCATAGTCAGGGAAGGTGAATACCTTTGCTACGAAACAGAGAGCATTGTAAAGTTGATTATGACAGCTGCAGTTAGGTTAATGTGGAGTACCTTATCATTTTGACTCATTTTCAAGTTGCTTCAGTTCTTAATATCTTTTTTTTTTTATATAATGAGGAGGCCATTAGGGGGCTGCAGACCCGCACTCAACCGCTTATGCCACTGGGGCTCAGCCCCTAATATCTTTTCTTTTAAAGCTTTCTGTTTTTTAATCACTGTGTCTTTGCTTTTTCTTCTTTTTTTGTGTTTCCTATCATTTTCTGTATACGAAACCTAGGATAGGTAGATCTAGACAATAACTGGATTTATAATTGCCTAGAGCAGGAGTTAGCTAACTACAGCCCTGGAGCCAAATGTGACTCTTTTGGTATATATATATGTGGTTTTGAGGTAAAATGGAAAGGATGTCGTTCGGATAATGATGGTTTCATTAGCTTGTAAACAAATATTTATGTTTCTCAAATAGTTTTAGAATTGTTCTGAGGGATAGGATTGATTCTTCCATCTCAAAAGTTTGTGGACCCCTGGTTTAGGCAATGGGGTGGGGGAGGTGATGAGGGGTCAGCAATGAGAATGAGAAGACAACAGTGTGATCTTGGTTATGGTGATGATTGCGCTAATCTTCTTGATATTTTTGAATAACTTAAACAAAGAAGAGGAAAATATCCTGGTTTGTTTAGTATGCTACGATTGAGACACTGAGTAGGCAGTTGCATATAATTGTTGACATACTCATTGGGTAGAACCAGCATGGCTACTGTTTCCAAGGATACAGTGATGAACAAAACTGGACTCCACTCTCAAGGGACTTTCAATTGAATGTAGGAGACACATATTAATAACCAAAGGGCAATGTGCAAAATGTCAAATGACAACTTTGACAGATCCTAAGGATAAGTTATACACTGGGTGAAGAAAGCCTATATTGGGGGGGTGAGGGGTGGAGGGTGGTGATGTAATCTAGTTTTAAAATCAAGGAAACCTTTCTTGAGAAACTTTATTTCAATCATGAGAAAGACACAGCTTTGACCAAAGGGGAGGGAAGAACAGTCCTAGATAGACATATATGGTGTGCAAAGGTTATAGGAACTAAAGACACATAATGAGTCTAAGACTTTGAAGAAGAGTGAAGTGTCCGGGGGGAGGGGAGAAAGGACAGCAAGGAGGTGACGGAGCTGGTGCAGATGATGGGGGTAGAAAAATGTGGGTTTCCCCGTAGATCCCAACATAAGGAAATCAGTCACTATAGTCACTATATCAATAGAATGAGGACGAAGAACCATTCACGTGATCATCTCATTTGATGCAAAAGAGGCAGCTGACAAAACCCAACACTGTGGTAGTTAGATAATTTTATGTCAAATTGAAGATGTATGTGACAGGGCAGGGGTGGAGTCCATCCTGTCAACCAGGTCACAGTCTGATAATGCTTCCTTAGAAGTTTGGCATCCTTATAAGAAGGAGCCTGGGAACCTCCTCCTCTCGCTACCATTTTGTCTTCCTGCTTGCCAGCACTCTGGCAGCACCCAGAGAGTTGTTGGTGCCAGGGTCTTTTGATTTCCATGTGTCCATCAACCTTGGATATACACAACTCTACACCAGCCTACAATCTCCCTGCATTGTGCATTGCTGCATGTGGCTGTATGAGTTTGAAGAGGGACTTACAGACTAGCATTGAATTGAAGGACTTGAGTTGCACTGGGCCGGGATGCTCTATTGATATAAAACTCTTTCTTATATGCGTGTCACTGAATTCATTTCTCTAGTCAACTGACCCAAGTCAAACACTCTCATAAGATAACTCAACAAACTAGGAGGATAAGGGGAATTCCTCAATGTGTTAAGGACACGTTAGGAAAAACCTAACCTGACCACTGAGTGGAAAAGATCCATATTTGCTCCATTCCTAAGAAAGATGATCAAACCAAATATAGAAATTATAAGATAATATCATTAATACTACACACAAGTGAATTGTGTTGAAGAGGATTTTAAAAATGATTGCAGCAGTACATCAAAAAGGAACTGCCAGAAATTCAAGCCAGGTTCAGAAGAGACATGGAACTCAGGATATCTTTGTTAATGTCAGATGGATCTTGGTGGAAAACAGAGAATAATAGAAAGATGATTGTCTGTGTTTTACTGGCTAAGCAAAGGCATTCAACCATGTGGATCATAACAAATTATGGATAACATTAGGAAGAATGGAAATGACAGGATACCTAATTGTGCTCATGTGGAAACTACATAGAACAAGAGGCAGGCCTTCAAATAGAACAGGAGACACATGTGGTTAATAATCAAGAGAGGCGTCCATCTGAGCCATATGCTTCCACTATATTTATTTAATTTGGTTACTGAAGAAAATGGCACCAGGGGAAAACAATCTCCATGACTTGACATCATGATAATATGAGAAAAGAGTGAAATTGTGAAGGGTTTCATTTTACTTGGTTCCATGGAAGCAAAAGTCAGAAAATCAAATGAATTATCACCTTGTGCAAATATACAACAAAATATCCCTATAAAATTTATTTTATTTTATTTTATTTTTGTTTTTTTTCCCTGTAAAATTTTAAGGAGCAAGGCTGTCACTTTGAGAACTAAAGTGTGCCCGACCCAAGCATTAGTGTTTTCAATCATCTACTGTCTATTCGAGAAAGCTGGACAAAAACTGAGGCCTTTGAATTAGGTGTTGGCAAAGAATACTGAATATATCATGGAGTGCTAGACGAATCTGTCTTGGAAGAAATAAAACCAGAATGTTCCTTGGAAACAAGGATGGGGAAACTTTGCTACAAGTAATTTGGACATGTTATCAAGAGGGACCTGTCCCTGGAGAAACATAACATGTTTGGCAAACTAGAAGGTTTGGAAGAAAAGGACCTTAAATGAGATGGGTTGATACAGCGGCTTAAACAATGGGCTCAGGCCGCAGTGATTGTGGGGAGAGCCAGGCCCAGGAAGGGTTTGTTTTTCTTGTACATAGGCTTATGCTATGAATCAGAAGTGACTTTCATATCCCTACAACAACAATAACAATGATGTGTGATGCATTGTTATCACCTATGTAAACCTTGTCAAAATCCTATGAACTTGCTGCTTTTTACAGAGGAGACTGAGGCATAGAAAGGTTAACATTTTGCAGCCGAAAAGCAATGGTAGTGGATGGAAGTATCCATGTGAAGTGAAATGGGATCACAGAGAAAGAAGGGCGACTTCTCCCTGGAGCGATGGAGGACCAAGCAGGCTTCCAAGGGTGATGAAGAGAGAACGGGACAGATTTCCAGCAATCTTGAAAGAGGAACTCAGGCTTCGGGAAGCAGGAAAACATCTCTGCTTTTCATATCAATGCACAGTTGGCCAGAGTTAAAAATCCCTGACTTGATGAGCAGGCAGACAGAAACCTTAGAGGGCTTTTCAACCTTTTATAACCCATTGAAGTCCAGAGAACTCCAGGGATTTATCTAAATTCTCACAGCCAGAAACATTGCCACTCTTACTGTTAAGTGAATGCATCTGCAGGCTCAGAGATTAGGTGTCTGTGGGTGGCTCCCTGGGCACCAGCTCTTGGCCTCAGCTTCCTTTTGGCCTCCTGCCTCTGGACTGCCCTAGGTTCCCTTCAGCTTTGAGGAACTAGGCTTGGCCCCAATCCTCAAAGCTGGTGACCTCCCTGCCCCTGGCTTTCTCATCTTGCTGCCATTGTGTCAATGGGCCATGTGCTCATTTGTCTGACTCCATTGAGAGAGTCACTGGGTTTTGGGGATTGCTACATTCCCTTACTCTGAGCCGGTTTCCAGTCCCTCTCGCCTTTGATCTTTCCCTAGTTCCTCTTCTCAATGCAAGGCAACTTCTGGAAACATTCCTTCTTCAGACGCCTGTGCCAGGAAAATCTGGAAGTACAGATCTGCCTCTTGCACTTTTGAAATGTCTTATTTCTCTGCTTGTAATTAACTCACGAACAGCAAGGTTTTATCAACGCCATTTTTATATATAATCATAAAGTATATATGAATATATACCCACATAAATATATTACATAGGTATATAAAGTAAATTATATATGTAAAATAGGAATATAGGTGTATATATCATATACAACAAATTATAAATTATATAGATAAACAGTTGCTGCTGTAGCAAATGAGAAGAAAACCAGCTCAAAATAAAATGCAGATGGGTAGATTACTCAATCAACAAGGATCGTATGAGCTACTTGTGCCTACTTATTAATCTGTAGTAGACAGCTTCATTTTTTTTAGATTTGACCATCTCCCCCCCCCCCCCCCAAAAAAAAAAAAAGATAAATATGTATTGTACAACTCCCCATCACTGGATTGGGTTAGAGGGTTTATTATCAGCCCATGAAAGCCTCATTATAGATCCTCGCCAAGGCCCCCAGGAAGGTGACATTCCCGGGAGTTCACCTCCTGGTCCTTGTTCTGGTCCAGCTCATTCATCAGCTTGGCAATCTGCATCCTGCAGCCTTGCGCCAATGGTCAGCTCCTACAGCTCCTTCTTGCTCCAGGTGTCCTTGTTTCCCTGCTCTGTCAGAGTACTGGTGGAAGATGGACACCAGGAGGCCAATAGCCTGGTCCAGGCTCCCCACCCGCCGCCCCCCATAGCAAAGGTATTGTTGCGAGTGAGAAGGGAGCAATGGAAGGGCTGCCCACTTAATTTTTTTAACAATCAATTCTTGTTCACCTTGTTTACTGACTGGCTACTGCTTCCCCGTCAGGGATTGTGAATTTGAAAAAGAGACTTGATTCTGTAGGAAGGAGCTAAGTGGTAGGAAGAGAGACAGATGCTAGCCATCTTTGGAAGCAGAATCTCTAGGGTAGTTAAAAAACAGATGCTAGCCATCTTCGGAAGCAGAATCTCTGTAATTGTTCACTGTGGATTAATAAGTAAGCATATGTAATTTGTGCTTACCTTGTTTCTTCGGCCATCTTATTTTTCTATGCATTTATAAATATTGCACCAGTATGGAAAGTGATCCATAAGCATACCAAATATAGAGATATCTGTGTTAGAGATTGTGGTGATCTTTTTGTTTTTCTGTATGGTGTAAATATTCTACAAGATGCTATTTTTTAAAACTCAGAAAAATGTTAAGAGTGTGTGTGTTTAAAGTTATTGGGACCAATCAAAACAATCTTTCAAATGCACACCTGTGAGAGTCTTTTCTAGTCTGATGGTGGCTAATTTATTATTCATTTCTAGTTTGATCATTTTCTGTTTTTTTTTTTTTCTTTTCTTTTCTTTCTAGTTTCCTTCAAGCAGGCAGGCGTCGTGGGGTGAAGCGACAAACTTTACCTCCTATCTTTCAGTAGCTGCCCCCTCCCCCTTCTTTGTCTTCCAGGGCCCCTGCGCTCGCTCGCTCGGGGTGTTTTCTCGCGGCGTCCCCTCCCTCCCCCTCGCACAGATAAAGTCGACCTTGAAAGAAAAACAAGGCCTGGCCGTGCCCGCGCCCTCTGGTGTCCCAGCGAGGAATATCAGACAAAAACAACAAAGACCAGCGAGCCATTTTTACCAGGCTCCCTTCCCGCGTGGGGCTCCCTGAAGACGAGAGAATGTCTGGAATTTTGGAGGATGGAATCCCAGACCAACAAGCACAGCTGGTTTGGTCTTTGGAACTTAGGGCCGATCGTTTTGGATGATGTTTTAAATCCGCATCTAGGCTGCAAGAATTGAAAAAGAAAAATCTTGGCGGAAATAAATGGATTTTTTTTTTTTCCCCAAAGCAGTTGCCATAGATTCCTAGGTTCTGAAACGAAGGCATTCAAACCTTGTTCTAGCGTCAGGACATAATGCCAAACTCCGGAGTAGTTCCAGTGAACGAGCCGAGTGCCTGGTCCCTGACTCGATGGAATTGAGGCACGCGCGCACGTGTGTGTGTGTGTGTGTGTGTGTGTGTGAATGGAGCAGTCAGAAAGCTGAGCCTTAAGTACGGTTTAAAGCCTTGCCATGTGTCTAGCACCCGAGGTGCATGTTTAAAAGCTGCCTTTCTTAACAGCGGTTCCTCTGACCTTGAAAGAAAACATTCCTTTCTCCTGAGGTCTGGCAGGTGGGGGCTGTCTGAGTCTATTCCCAGCAGGTCAAACAAATGCAAGATGGTGTTGCTGGCAGCGGAAGGGTCTGCATGCCCCGCGTACGGGTGCCTCTTTACAACGACAGGAAAAGGAAAGATGTGTCACCGAAGTGAGCCGGGGCCGTGTGTGACTCAGCACCTACTCACTGCGACTCTGTGCACCGCACACGGAGGCATCGCCCTGTCCCGGGCCATCCGCCTCACGGGCGCCTGTTGCAGGTTTGCTCCACGTTTTACCAGAAAAACCTGTCCTGCCCCGTCTGGAGACCGTCCCTTCGTCAACTGGAGGGCGGGTGCCGCGAACCAACCACACCCCCAGTTCATGTGCTAACTTCTCCTGCCAAGTCCTCCCTTCGAAGTCTCCCGCCTTGTAGCCAGGAAGGCGTTTGTAACTTTTCCTGCTCTGTTTATGCACAAGTTAATTTTTCCTCATGGTCCGTTGGAAAGAGCATTCCTTTCCCTGCCATCCCCCTTTGTGCATTGGGTCGTCTTCCAAGTTCGACGGTCTCTGTGCCGCAAGACGGTGTGGCCACTGGTTTCAGCGGACACGGGGATGTTGCTTTCCGACAAAGGTCAGAGAGGTTGCATGCCTTGGCTGCAGTAGTGGATTTTGCAACTTGTGTAATCGCTGAGTTGATACTGAAGGTCCCTTTTGTCTATAATATACTTCTTTGCATTGTATATTTTAATCAGACTACGTTCCTTTTTGAAAAACAATTGGATTTTTGTAATTTAAAAAATCCCCACAACTTAAATGTAGAAAAAAATTTTTTTGGCTTAAATGTTTGGGAACCGATAGCATCCCAGGCCTTAAAGTTTTATTTGAAGAGGTTATTTATGGGGACAGGACGCATTTTTTTAAAGTACCAAAGACTATATATAGAGAGAAGTCTTTCTCCCGTTCCTGAATCACAGCTACAGTTTCACTCCCCAGAGGCCACTCAGGCAGTGCGAGGATTCTTCCAGACGTAGTCCAGGCAGAGGGAAAGCACTGATGATCAAACACTGCAGCACATTTGATATACTGCTCTCCACCTTGCTTTTGTCCTTCTGTCTTTTTAATGTTTTCATAGCTTCTCATCATCTGGAAGAAGTCAGTTGGCACAATGAGTATATCTGCGTGCGGATACACATGGGTGTGTGTTAACACACACTCCTGTTTGGGCTCAAGCCCGAAAAGAGGGAGAGACTGTATGCATGTAGAGGCTGAGAGACTGAATCTGATAAGCTTCAGATTCATTGCCAGAGGAGGCTTACAGTTCTGGGCAGCAGGGCCACCCTCAGCTACAGCTGGGCAGGAAAGGTATCTGCGGGGACTCTTTATATCATTGAACAAACAACGTCGAGAGCGGTGGGTTCCTGCCACGATTTGCTCTGTGATGTTCAGTGCTTCAAATTCCGTGCTGGGTTCCTGCGATTGTGTGCACGGGGCTGTGTCTTTGTGGTAAGGGAGAAGAAGGATATGTGCTCTCGGCTATGATCCGAGACAGATTGGGAATGCCTCTTAGCAGAAGTGCGGCCATTTGGAAGCATTAACTAGTATCCCTACAATAAGGACCAGGCGGCCTGCTTTTTAGCAATTTGTCTGCATCCCGCGGCATTTTAAAATTAAAATAAATATATTGCAATACTATTTTTGTGTTCTATGAAAATTTTTGCTGCTCCACATAGACCAAGTTTTTCATCACAACCCCACCTCCCTGCCCCTGTCAATGGTGCCCTGCTTAAATTCTGGTCACTTTACCCTACAGCTAACTCATCTATGTAGTTCCAGGATTTTAGGGTGTGTTGGGTCAAATGGTGTCTTGTACAAATGGTTACTCTCTTGACTCTGAACCAAGAGGTTTGTGGTTTGAACTCATCCAGAGATGCCTTCGGAGACAGCTGGCAATCTGCTTCCAGGTCACAGCGTTGACAACCCAGTTCTACTTCATGCATGTGGGGTCACCATGAGCCAGCAACCACCTGCAGATCATTTCACTTGCAGGAAGAGAAGAACTCTACTGACAATAACTCAGGCCAGCCCAGGATGGGAGGAAGATGGGCTGTTGACTCCTGTCTCAAAAGTGGGTGAAGGGAGACAGCGGTTGGTGCAAGACATGAAAAAAAAGTTATCAAGGGTTCATGAGGAGGAGAGGGTGGGGGAGGAGGAAATGAGCTGAGACCAAGGGCTTAAGTAGACAGAAAATGTTCTGAAGATGATGATGGCAACATATGTACAAATGTGCTTAACACAAGAGATGTATGTGTGGATTGTGTGTGATAAGAGCTGTAAGAGCTCCCAATAAAGTGATTTAAAAATAAAATCAAAGTCTCAGAAACTCAAAGGGGCAGTTTTGTTGTTGTTGTTAATAACTTAAATCCTTTTATTGGGAGCTCATACAACTCTTATCACAATCCCTACATAAGTTCATTGTGTGCCAAGCACATTTGTACATCCGTTGCCCTCATTATTCTCATAACATTTGCTTTATATTTAAGCCCTTGGCTCCTCATTTCCCCTCTCCATCCCTGCTCCCCTCTCCCTCATCAACCCTTGATAATTTATAAATTATTATTTCTTTGTCATATATTACATTGTCAAATGTCTCCTTTGACTCGCTTCCCTATTGTCCATACCCCACGGAAGAGGTGATATGTTTAAATCCTTATCATCGGTTCCCCCTTTCTACCCCACCTTCCCTTCACCCTCCCGGTATCGCCACTCTCACCACTGGTCCTGAAGGGATCATCTGTCCTGGATTCCTTATGTGTCTGGCTCCTCTCTGTAACAGTGTACAAGCTCTGTTCTAGCTGAATTTGTAAGGTGGAATTGGGATCATGATAGTGGGAAGGAGGAAGCATTGAAGAACTAGAGGAAAATTGTATACTTCATCACTGCTATACTACACCCTAACTGGTTTGTCTCCTAGAGGAAGTCTGTTACCTGCAGATGGACTTTGGGTGTCCAATCTGTATGCCCCCTCTATTGCAATAATAAAATTTCTAGTTCTTTGATGTCTGATACCTGATCCTTTCGATACCTCATGGCCACACAGGTGGATGTACTTCTTCCATGTGGGCTTTGTTGCTTCTTAGCTAGATGGCTAAGCCTTCAAGCCTTTAAGACCCCAGATGCTATATCTTTTGAGGCACCATCAACT
Source organism: Nesogale talazaci (assembly GCA_004026705.1). Taxonomy (NCBI): domain Eukaryota; kingdom Metazoa; phylum Chordata; class Mammalia; order Afrosoricida; family Tenrecidae; genus Nesogale; species Nesogale talazaci. The sequence continues at coordinate 16,990 of PVJH01017612.1, read as the reverse complement.
TTTTTCATTCCCAGTGCATATACACACCATGGCCTTCAGCAATCGTGTCGGGAAGATGAACATCATGGGATGCCAATTTAATAAAACAAAGTGTTCTTGCATTGAGGGAGTACTTGAGTGGAGGTCCAATGTCCATCTGCTGCCTTAGTACTGAACCTATAAGTATGTGCACACAAATCTATTTCCCCATCATCATATATAAATATATTTACCTACATACATGCCTATATTTAGAACTCTATCAAAGAAAGGGGCAGTTTTACACAGAGTCTATAAGACTCTGATGGTCAGAATTGATTCTAAGCCAGAGATTAATTGATCAGAGGAGTCATCTGGTATGGCAGCAAGGTCATCAAGGGCTCTAGCTTTTGTGATGTTTTGTGTGTACCTCTGCTACTCTTAGCAAAGTGACTTTTCTTTTTGTGAGTGTCACTTCATGGTTGCAAGATAGTTGCTACAGCGGTCCCAGGCATCAGGGCCATTTTCAGGGATGGAGGATGAGAGAAGGGGCATTTCCTCCTTTTGAACTTGTCCCTTGTATGTTTTTTTTTTTTTTTTTGGCATCACTGCTCTCCGGTGGTGGGAGTAGGAGGCCCAGCCCCACTGCTGGAATTAAACCTCGGTCCCAGTGGGCCGCAGTCTGGCACACAACCACTACGCCACCGGGGCTCAGCCCCTTGTCCCTTGTATGTTAAAAGGATGGAATGTTTCCCACTCTCAGACACTTCTTAAACTTCAGTAGCCAGAAACTTCTTTAAGTTTCAGGAAGTCTGGGAAAGGGACCCCTTTAGCAACAGAGACTAGGTAGAGACCACAGAGTTGGTTGGGTATTCTAGAATACTGTGCTATTTTGATACTGAAATCTGTCAGTATAAAATTGTTTTCCCTTAGTTCAACAATGCAAATTTTAACCAGTTTTATATCTTGGAAGATGGCCAGAAGATTATGTGCTGTATTAAAATATCAGATTCAACAAAGGTGTATGCATATATGTTGTTTTGAAAACATTTGACCTGACTTGAATTTCAAAATTCTCCTACATATCTTACGATTGACTCGATTCCAACTTTCTACATTATTTGGGAGGCTGCAGATGAATTTACGTTGTCTTCTCATTTGCATTTTCTCTAGGGCTAGTAAAAGTCCAGGTTTTCTTCCCAAGTTTCCCAGTGGAGTCCATTGTTTGAACTGGAGCAGTACCTGAAGAAGAACAGGAGGAAGATGTGGTAAGGAATGCGGGGAGGCAAGGCCGGGGTGTAGGGGAAGGACGTTTTCAGGCCTGATTTCCCTTTGATGACAATCACCGTCCTTTTCCCAGGGCTAGACTCTCTCTTGTCCTATTTATATATATTTTTTTGTTTTTTTGGGGGGGCATCACTGCTCTCTGGTGGTGGGAGTAGGAGGCCCAGCCCCACTGCTGGAATTGAACCTCCGTCCCAGTGGGCCGCAGTCCCGCGCACAACCACTACGCCACCGGGGCGGTGGCTCAGCCCGTCCTATTTATATTTTAAGGATTCAATCTATTCTCTTAAGGCAGGGCCATTCCTTTTCTAGGATAATATAGTAATCCTTGTGAGAGTCGGTCTCTATAGGACTGTCTTATTTTTCCAGGCCTGGCAAGTTTTCAGCTTTGACAGAATCCAGTTTGCTACTTTTCTATTGTTGTTTTTTATTTTTTAGAAAAGTATTTTGCATTTTCATTTTTTGACAGGTTTCCACCTTACAAAGATTCTGCCTTTCTCAGGTCTTATTGTATAAGTTAATCAAGCAAGCAGCTCATCTACAAAGAGTCAAAATGAGGGACAGGAATAAATGTCAGTTCTGGACGCTGGTCCACTTTCAGTTGGAATAGAATCTGAGATAGTGGTGATGTTATTGTTATCTCAGAATTACACAGGGAAACCTTAATTCCTGTTTGTCTGGGACTACTCTCATCTGTACCTTTTGTCCCTGGGAATTTTGTTGATAACTTTCAGCTCATCCTCTGAAGTGTCACAATTTGGATAGAAAATGATATGTTCACTTATTATTTGAAATACACATAAAAAGACCACCCTTGCTATTTTGTGGAAGCAAAATGCTATCAGTAGCACCGTGAGGTGGTGTTGTATCCTCTGAGCCTAGAACAGTGCCTAGCACACTGGGTTTCTGTAAGTAGGAGTGATTGGGTATATCAATTTTTAGCAAGCTCTGGGTACATCATTGCCTGAGCAATGGGTTCTGTTAGCCAGGAATGTGGAGGGATGATTTTGGGGGGCCATAACTAATGGTGCCTGCAAAAACATGCATTGTAGGTTTTCTGGTAGTGTCAACGTGTTCTTCCCAGAGGTTGAGCCAGTTTAGACTCCCACCAGCAAGCTGTGAGAGCATCTGCGTCTCTAACCTCCACCCACATGGTGTTATCAAAGATTTTTTTTTCTGTGCCAATGATAGTGTTAATTTCCATTTCTCTCATTATGGAGCAGAGTGAGCATATTTTCATATGTTTAAAAGTCATTTTGAGATTGCTTTGCTGAGAACTGTCTGCTCATATCCTTTGCCCATCTTTATGGGGTGGTTGACCTTTTACTTATTGTTTTGTCAGAATGCAAATAGCAATTAGCAACTAACTGTGGCCAGTTTTTCATTTTTGGGGGAGAATTTGTTTATGGTGGTGTTAATAAGCATAATCTTAAAAAATCTTTTCTTATGTGCTTTTATTTAGTTTCATTTTATAGACTATATTTTGTACAAACTTGAAAGCTTTGATATGTTCTCAGATTATAAAATCATTCTCACATATTGCCATATTGTCTCTTTTTATTGACAGGTTTTCCAAATTTTCACACAATCTTATCTGGAATTAATTTTGGTGTAAAGTAATGAGGTATGAATACAATCTAATATTGCTTATTGAATAGTTTCTTCCACCCCCCCACCCAACTTGTCTCACCCTGCTGTAAAGCCTAAAGTGATCCAGATTTGCAGAAACCCTTTATTTCTTCTGACACTTTTAATGTTCTATTCAACTCTAAAGGGAGGAATTTAAGGGCCCAGAAGAAAATTTAATTTATAGGTCTATGTTTCAGATTTCCTAATTTTATGACGCTCCCTTTTGTTGTGCTTCCATGAATTGAGTACAATATGCACAGATGGCTATGTAAAACATAGTATATCTGGTATAAAAAATAATGGTCCAATGAACACTTATGTAACCATTACCCAGGTATTATGACTTGATGTGTGTGCTCCTGAAGTGTGAATTATAAATCCTAACTCTATCCCTGTGGTTATATTCTTCTTGAAGTTCTTGCCTTTGATATGTTAATCAGACATTGTGTATCCTAAGTCAAACTCTTTAGAGATTAAAAAGGGACTAGATGTAACATAGTAAACAGAGAAAGTACCATGGACTCCCCAAAGAACAAACAAATTTGTCTTTGAAGAAGGACAACCAGAATGCCTCTTGGAGGCAAGGATGGCAAGACAGTGTCACATATTTTGGACATGTTGTCAAAAGAGATCAGTTCCCGAAGAAGGACATGGTGCTTGGTAAAGTAGCTGAGCAGTGAAAAAGGGGAAGACCTTTGACAAGATAGATGGAGCCAGCGGTTGTGTTGAGGGCTCAAGCACAGGAACAATTGTAAAGATGGCACAGCGTTTTATCCTGTCGTGCACAGGGTCACTTTGAGTGAGAACAGTCTCAATGGCATTTAACCACAACAAGCAGAGATGCCAAGTGACTTGAGAACCATCCAGCTTCTCAAGACATAAGAACCTTCCTTCAGGGTCCACACAGCAAGAAAGACTTCTTGGGCTGTCCCTCTGAATTTGGACTTCTAGTCTCCCAAATTGTGATTCAGTTATATTTCTATTCATCAAACTACCCACATGTGGTATTTCTGTTACAGCAGCACTAGATGACTAAGACGCCTGTGTAACACCAAGGCAAAATATTGGGAGTAATTCCAAAGTGTCTTGTGTGCTCTACTTTAATCTTATCTTCTTATTTCCTTTTAAGAGATGACTACTACCCAGATATATTGATAGATATTTCCTGCTTTACTATGCATTATTTGCTGCCATTGAAGGGAATCCTCCTCAGGCCAACCCTATGAACGACAGAATGAAACACGAACAGCAGGTGAAGCATTACCTGGTCCTACAGTCATCTTCATTGTCACCGACATGCCCTCACCCATCATGGTGGCTATTTGCCAGTTCATCACACCAATGGCCTCCTTTGCCCTCATTGACCTTCTACTTCATTAAGTACTTCGGTCAGTTGATTGAGAGGAGCCCTAGTGGTGTGGTGGTTAAGCACTGGATTGCCAACTACAAGGTCAGCAGTTTGAAACCACTGTCAATGTCAAAACCAATGTCGAGCCATTCTTCTAGAGAAACGTGCGACTTCTTCCTATTCCTGTAAAGTGTTAGTCTTGGTCCCTCACAGGGGGCAATTCTTCCCTATAGGATATCTATCTCTGAGTCCGCATTGGCTCGATGGCAGTGAGTTTGGGTTTTGGTTAATTGCTCCCGCCTTATGATGTATCCAAAATAAGAGCATTAGATAACATTCTGTTATGATATATAACGTCTCATTGCCTAAGATCTGGAAGTAAATTGCCAAGCCTTTCTTCCTAATCTTGCTCTGGCAGCTCCGCTGAAATCCATCTACCATGGGTGACCCTTGCTGATATTTGAAATAACCAATGGCATGGCTTCCAGCATCACAGTAACGTGTAAGCTACCACAGTTGACCAATGGACAGATAGGTGGTGTCGTGACCTAGTGTGCTCCTGTTATTTGGTGCTGTCTAGTCAGTTTCAAATCATAGCAGCCCTATGTACAACAGAACTAAACACTGCCGGGTTTGGGGGGGGGGTGTCTTCCTTTCAATTGTTGTTATGCTTGGCCATGGTTGTAGCCACGCCATCAATCTCTCTCCCAGGGTCTCCCTTTTCAGTGCCCCACCATGTTACCAAGCAGGGTGTTCTTCTCCAGAGACTGATCCTGCATATGTTTTCTTAAATAATAAATTGCTTCATTTTGACAATTGAGCAGTGAACAGGGCTATTAATACCAGACTTCCAGAGGGAAAGGTCTCAGCATCCCCGAGAGTGTCCAAAGTCCCTTCTCAGAAGTCAGCAGTCACGGTCAAGAATGAGGCCTGAGAAATATTGGACATACCACAGTGGGGGCATCTGGCCACGCTCTGTCAAGAAATGGACAGCTGCAGAAATAGAGTTACAGAATGACTTTACCTACTGTTTTTCAGGTGTGTCTGGCCTCTTGCCTATTCTCAAAAGGGAGTCTAAGCAGACCCCTTTCTACAGGATGAAATGAATTTCCTCAGCACATCCAATTAGCAAGGCAGGCTAAAATGTCTTAAGTGTTCATTTCTGGGTGAAAAATTACTACCAATATAACTGCTTAAAGCATCACGCATTTATTAGTTTCTATGGGTCAAGGTCCTGTGGGGTTATCTTTTGGTTGTCTCCTTTGCCAGGTTCCTGATATAAACACACCACATGTGTCACCACAGACTATTGACTAGTCACTGGTAACCAGAGGTCAAAATCAGATGGGAAGCTTTATGAATATATCAGATTTAGTGAAACAACCCTGAAGTTGCAGCAGTCGGGCCATCTGTAGAGCAGAGAAAGCACATGAGGGTAATGCTTTAGAGGAGTGGTTCTCAAACTTCCTGATGCCAGGACCCTAAAATACAGGACCTCATGTTGTGGTGACCCTCCAACCATAGCATTATTTTCATTGCTGCTTCACAACTGTAATTTTGCTGTGTTATGAATCAGGTGACCCCAGTGAAAGGGTCTTTTGACCCCCAAAGGGGTTGTGACTCACAGGTTGAGAACCACTGCTTTAGAGGAATGAGGTATCAGACCTAATGTAGCAAAAGTTTTAGAGTTTGGGGTGAGGGATAAAATTAAAACAATAAATGAGTAGTTGATTAAATTCACCAGATATGTAACATTCATATTAGTCAGGAAAAAAAAAATCAAAGAAAGAGCGTGACTTCCAAAAAAAAGTGTGTGTGTGGGGAAGAGCATATTTGAAAAAAAATTTTCATTTGTAATCATGAAATAACGATTTCCAGTTGGTGAAGCAGTCAGCTGACCTCTTTTCATAGTCAGGGAGGCTAGTTGCTCCGGCTGCTTTTGATGACTTACTAGAGGACTCACCTACTAAGAAAGAACGATGTGAATTTAAAAGAAGTAATTAATAATACAAGTGTTTGGGGCTGAGCCCCGGTGGCGTAGTGGTTGTGCGCGGGACTGCGGCCCACTGGGACGGAGGTTCAATTCCAGCAGTGGGGCTGGGCCTCCTACTCCCACCACCGGAGAGCAGTGATGCCCACAAAAAAACAAAACAAAACAAAAAATAATACAAGTGTTTGTAGCTTGTGGAAAACAAGACAAACCAAACATATTTTACTTCCCTTTGAAATATTAATTTCCAGGACTGAAGGCATTGTTTTAGCTAGATTCTTGGTCTCCTGTAATAGAGCATACCCTAGCTAGTGTAAGAAGAAATATAATTGATTGAGCTTTCCTTGAAGGCTTAAATTCCTAGTGGCACAGTGGTTATTCATTGGGTCTATGAATCAGAAGATGAGCTGTTTGAAATTACTGGCTGCTCCATGGGAGAAAAATGAGGCTTTCTATTCCTGTGAAAGGGAAATCCATGTGGTTGAAGTCTTTGGTGAGTCTTCTCTGAACATAGACCAGGGATGTGAATAACCTTACTTCCCTCTTTGAGAAGTGGAATGTGACAGCTACAACTAGGTTAAAATCTAACACTTTATCATTTGCTTTCTCTATTGACCCATTTTAAAGTTGTCCTGTTTTCTGTGTTCTTTCCAACTGGGGTTTTTCTCTATTTTGTTTTGTAATTGTTGTGAGCCTTTTTCACTCTTTGTTTTTTTTGTGCATGTTTTCTAGTATATGAAATTCAGGATGGATGGGTCTATAGAGACAGTAACTGGATTAATGGTTCACAGGAATGTGGCAAGGAGAAGTTGGGGAGAAATGGAGAACAAATAACAAGGAGTACAAGAAAAGAGAAAATATTGGAGGGAATGAAAAAAGAGGAGTTGATACCAAGGCTCAAGTAGAAAGAAAATGTTTTGAAAATGATGATGGCAACATATGTACTAATGAGCTTGATATGGGTGATGTATGGATTGTCATAAGAGCTGTAAGCGACCCAAATAAAGTGTTTTATAAATAAAATATTCTAAAATGGATTGTGATGATGGTTGTACGATGGTTTCTTGATATGATTGACAGATATTTGAAGATATTTGAATTATATTTCAATGTAATTGTTTATATATATTAAAAAAAATTACTCTCTCTGAAGCCCATAGAGGCAGTTCTACCCTGTCCTACAGGGTCACTACGCGTTGGGATCCACTCTATGGCAGTGATTTTGGAAGGCTTGGCTCCCTAGGTGGTGTAAGTGGTTTTTGATTGATTAATAATTTGTTGATGGGTAGTCTGAACCCACCTAGTGGTTTCACAGAAGAAAGGCATGGCGATCTGCTTCCATAAAAATTAACTAAAAACCTCACTGTCGAGTCAATTTGGACTGGTGATGATCCCATAGGACAGGGTAGTACTGCCCCAGTCTCCAAGACTGTGAGACTTTAGGAGCACAGACAGCTCCTGTTCTCTCCTGTGCAGTGGGTGGTGGTTTTGAACTGCTGATGTTGTGGGTCACTACACCATGAGGGTAGCTAAGGAAACGCATTGGGATTTTACTCTGAGACGTCTCAGGTCACCATGACTTGCAGGCAACCTGAAGGCAACAGTGTTCTGTTTTTGAAACTGGTAGCTCAAAGAAACTCTGGGATGGTCCGTGTCAGGCTTGGGGGCCTGACAACTAGAAACAAACCAAGTGGTGGTGACAAGGAAGATTTTTCTTAAAAAAATTAATTGGGAATGATATCATTGGGAAAATTAATATATGATATGATATTTTGTAATTCAATGACATCCAGCAGAATTGTATATTTGCTACCACAATCACGTTCCAAACATTCCTTTTCTACATGGACTCTTTGACATTGTCTCCCCTTCACCTTGCTACCACCACTGTACCCCTCTCCTCCTGAGCCCCTTATTCTACATGCTACCTCTATAGGTTCATGAGTCCTGGATTTCATATACTGAAAAATGAAAAAGCATATAGCACAACTTCAGAGGGTGACCCCCCAATGACCTAACACCGCTGAGATACACCCTTGTTTGTAATAGGTACAAACAAAATCCAAACAAAACAATATAAACCAAAGATACAGAAAAATTTGGGACCCAGATCAGGTCCAGCCTATATCATAGGACAGGGTGGTGGTGGGGGTCTGGTGACAGAGTTTTAACTATTCAAGTCAAATTTATGCCTTTGATCTTCTATACTCAAGTCTCTAATGCACTGTTTAAGTAACCACCTTCCTCTTATCTCTCGATAATGGATAGAGGGAGTTCACTGGAAATTTATTTCCTATGTAGTTCCACAATTGGATCTTGGGCTCCCACTGTCATCCACAGCCAACTTCAAATCAGATTCTCACACTTTAGGCTCTGATAAGAATCTCTCCTTCAACTTCGGATCATATACTTCACAATGCTTTGGTGACCGATATTGTTGTGCTTCTCCCATGTGGTCTTAGTTGACACCTCACTTAGATGGCTGCTTGTTTGGTGACAAGCCTTTAAGACCCCAGATGCTATTACATCTCCTTTTCTGCAACCCCTCTTCCCTTGAAGTATACTTGTTCTCCTTGCTATCCCTATAGGTTCATCAATCCTAAAGTTTCCTTTGCCAAAAAATATGTCACAATTTCAAGTGTAGAACTCCAAGTGCATAGCACCTCTGAGATGCACCTTAATATGCACAAACAAAAACCAAATAAAACAGAATGACTGCCACAGGTTTGCTTGAGTAATACATATCTTCATACAACATAGACATTGATGTAGCAAGACCTTATTTGGCTGCCTACCAACAGCTCATCAATCATCGTATAGCTTTCTTCTGCTTCCTTCGACACCATGTATTTTACGACTGAAGTCTTCAAGTTCTACATTCATCTGAGGTAGAGTCCAATTCACCAGTAAAGTTCTCTCTCCCATGGGATCTCCCTGGTGCAATCTCTGGAGCATGCTGTGTATTTTGAAGATCCAGATTTCAGTGTCCCAGATCTCAGTGTCACAGTGTAGTCTGGGTCCCCAAGATACATTCAGAAGCCTGAGGCAATGTGGTCCATCCGGTGCATACTTTCAAAGGCACTCTCCCCCATGTCCCCCAAAGCATTTTCCAGTCACTCTTCTCCACACCTGGAAGTCAATCCTCTCTTTTTTCCTATGCCTTTGTGTTCCCCCAGACGTGTTTGCTCCCTTTCGCCTCTCCTGTGTTCTTCTTCCCATTCATCTCCCTCCTCCCTCTAGTTGAGCTATCTACCTGTCCAGAGGGACCATCAAAGATTTACATGTCAGCCTCTCATTAGACAACCCCCCCCCCCTCCCAATCCCTTGACCATTTGATTCCAGCTGATGTGAGAGGCCCTTTGGCAAGTGACCTTCAAAATACTTACCTAGATCGGATGATGTGTGGTTCACTGGCAGACTCTCTACTTGCTTTCTGGTCCCCCCAGTTCATAGACTGGATGCCCTACAAGTCTGAGCTTGTGCTCATTGAATTGCTTGTTCCTACTGCAGTGGACTCATACAGTATTTGTCCTTTTGTGCTTGACTCAGTATAATGAGTTCCAATTTCCTCCACGTTTTGAGGTGATTTTATGCTTTCATCACTGTTTTTTAGGAATGCATAGTAGTCCATTGTGTGTATACTCCGGAGTTTGTTTATCTAATCTTCTACTGCAGGGAATTTGGGTTGTTTCCAGCTTCTTGCTATTGTGCACTGTTCTGCACAGTGAGGGAATAAATGTCTGTACATAATATGCTTCTTATTTCCTTCCTATGGGTATATGTCCAGTAATGGTATTGCTGGATCATATGGTATTTCAATTGTCATCTAGTTTCAGTATGGTCAAATTGCCTTCTACAGTGGCTGTGGCTGTACATATCTACAAGTCCATCAGCAGTGGATAGAAGTTCCAATATCACCCACCACACCCTTTTGAGCACTTGTTCTCAGTTTTTTGTTTTTTAAATTGGGTTAAAGTTGTGGGTATTAGGTGGAATCTCACGGTTGTTTTGACTTGCATTTCCCAGATGGCAAGTGAACAGGAGCATTTCTTCATGTGCTTAAAAGCTATTCAAATGTCATCCTTTGTTAATTTTCTGTTCAGGTCCTTTGCCCACCCTCTCAGGGGATTAGTAGTTGTTTTCTTGTTGTAAACTTGTAAGATATGTAGACTTTAGTAATTAATCCTTTATCTGTTGTGCCATTAAATATACTTTCTCAGTATCTGGACTCTCTTTTTGCTTTTTTAATGAAGTCTTTAGATGTACAAAAATGTTTTATTTATTTTTAAGTGTCTTATTTTTAATAGGTCCTATTCATCTACTTTGTCTTTCACAAGTATTTTCCTTCTTATCTCTGATATCCTGTATATTCCCTGCATGAAGGCCCTTAGATTTGTCCTGCTTTTCTCATCAATGATCCTGAAAGCTTTGAGTTTTCCTTTATGTCTTTGATCCACCTTGAGTTTATTTTGGTACATGGGGTGAGATATGGGTCTTGTTTCATTCTTCTGCAGGTGGAGATCCAACTTTTCCCAGCACATTTATTGAAGAGGGCATCTGTCAAGGAACATTTCTTTAGTGTGGGAAGACGCAGTTAATACAGACCCTGTGTTTTGTTAATGGTTAAGTGCTCAGCAGTTAACTGAAAGGTTTGTGGTTTGAATCCACCCAGTGCCATGCCAGAAGATCGACCTGACATGGTTAAGTGCTCAGCAGTTAACTGAAAGGTTTGTGGTTTGAATCCACCCAGTGCCATGCCAGAAGATCGACCTGACATCTATTTCTAAAAGATCCCAAACCCCCACACCCACTGCCATCGAGTCTATGCCAAAACATATCTACCCTATTATTGCCCCTGCGGGCTTGCAGGACTGTAAATCTTTACTGGAGTAGAAAGCCTCACCTTTCTCTTGTGGAGCATGTGGTCTGTCGAACTGCATGCCTGAGCTTAGAAGTTCAACATGGAACTCATTATGACACCGGGCCCCTTTCTAGAGACCAGTCATGAAGGATTGTCTGAAACACAGGGGCTCATGAGGACGTGTTTGCTGCCTCCAGAGGTGGATGCCTCCACCGGCAACGTCCTCAGCAGTGCCAGTTCTTCACATTCCTGGTTTTTTCATGGCATTCTTCTCTTCTGCAAATGGGATGTTCGTGGCGGTGAATCTCATGAATAGTAAAGTTGATGTTACCTGTCAGAGAGAGTGAGGAAACCAGTTTCTGATGTTCACCTTTGAGGCTGGGACTCATAATATGGGGCATGCTTCTACGGGCAACAGGAAAGTGGGTGAAGGGAGGCATCGGACAGTGCACAGTATGAAAAAACAATAATTTATAAAGTATCGAGGGTTCACGGGGGTGGGGAATTGGGGAGGGAGAAGAAAAATGAGGAGCTAAAGCCAAGGGCTTAAGTAGAAAGAAAATGTTTTGAGAATGATGATGGCAGCAAATGTACAATTGTGCTTTGCATACAAGGGATTGTATGCATGTATGGATTGTGAGGAGTTGTATGAGCCCCCAACAAAATTTTAAAAAAATTAAAAAAATATGGGGGATGCTCCAAACAGAGGACAAATATGCAAAAGATAAGAGGCAGTTGAGGATATGACACGTGCCAAGTCAAAGGAGGACAGACAAGGATCAGTTTGTGGGCTCTGGGACCAACAGGACCTCACTTTAAGATCTGTCCCATTGTTTATCAGGTTACCCATATAACTTTATTTTCTGATGTGTAATTCTTTCCTAAAATTCGTTTTGTGACTTCTATTTCCATATTCTCACACCTGTCCTCTACTGCCCATTTCTACCTGATACATGAAGTGTACTTAGTCACTTCCAAGTAAGCACAGTTGACTTGAGTGATAGTTTGTCCCTTTGGTCCTGACATATTTGTGTCCTCTCTGTATCATTGCTTCACTGGAGTTGATAATAATCCCTGGGTATCCACTTTGGTGGAGGTAGAGAGTGGTGCCTACTTTTTCATCTTGTCTACAGCATTCTCCAGCAGTTGTATCTCTCTGCCCATCTGGCTGGTCTGAAGGCCCTGGCTTGGCATCTACCTGGTTTCCTAATACTCAAACTCTATGGAGAAGGTCTGTGCACCCCTAGAAAAGACATGCTGGAGCCCTAACCCTTGTGTCTGTGCAGTTGATGCTGTTAGGAGAAGTAGGTTCCTCTTAGTTGATGGTAACAGTTAGCGAAGTCACGCTGGATTAGCACAGGTCCTGATCCCTTCTGAAAAGAGTTTTATAAATGAGAAGGACAACTTAGAGACAGAGTCACAAAGGGGTTGGGCAGTGCATCTGGAAGAACATGTGAGGATATGTCTACAAGCCCAGAAACAACAAGGGATGCTCAGGCCTATCAGAAGGAGAAACTAAAGGGAGCAAGGAAGGGTTTTTCACCTATAGCCAACTAGAGAGAGAAAGAGAGAGAGAGGGAGAGAGAGAGAGACAGAGAGAGACAGAGAGAGAGAGAGACAGAGAGAGAGAGAGACAGAGAGAGAGAGAGACAGAGAGAGAGACACACACACACAGAGAGACACAGAGAGAGAGAGAGAGACAGAGAGAGAGATTGAACTTAGCCCTGGCTTTGGACTTCCCATAACCTCTGGAACTATGGGAAAACAAAATTTTGCTGTGTAAATTCAACTGCCTTGTGGTAATTTGTTCTGGCATCCCTAGTAAAGGGTAAGACAGGGCCTCATCGTCAATTCATGTCCAGTTTGGAGAGTCCATGTCACACTCTTCTTCATGGTGATCTCTTGTTCTCCTTAAAGACCACTTTTGTGATCTGTGTTAGGTCAAGATTTCAAGAGAAACAAACCCTAACCCTACGATAGTGAGAACCTCTGTCTAGTCCAATTTAAGACCACAGGTCAGATATTTGCTGGACTCACTCAGTTTCCTAAGACCCACACCGTTGCAGGTGGTTGAAGGAAGAAGCTACAGTGGGACGCCGAGAGATCCTGGGCTGGTGTGTACAGAGTGGTGTGGATTCAAGGGCAGCAAGAACATGGCACCGTGCCAACAGCTCCCAGGGATGGCAGGTCTCATGGGACAGCCTTGGAGCCAGAGGCAGAATCCAAGACAACAGGAAGGGGAAGAAGAGGAGTGAGCTCAGTTGTCCTCAGTATCTCTCCTTCTCTCTCTTTGATTATTGTCTCTTTAATCGGAAGTTAAACTCCTCATTAAAAACTTGCCTTTCTACAAAAATACAAAAGCATTCTTAAAAAAAATAAACCAAGGGATTCCTCAAATGAAAACACATTTTGAACATAGAACAGCCTCTAATATTACTTAGCATTGTTAAAATATAATTTTATTGGGGGCTCTTACAGCTCTTATAACAATCTATAAATCAATTGTATTAAACACATTTGTACATATGTTGCCATCACTGTTTTCAAAACATTTTCTTTCTGTTTGAGCCCTTGGTATCAGCAACTCTTTTTTCCTTCCCTCCCTCACTCTCCCACACTCATGAATCCCTGATAAATGATAAATTATTGTTATTTTCATATCTTACACCATCTGCTTTCTCCCTTCACCTATGTTTCTATTGTTCATTCCCTTGGGGTGGAGGTTGGGGAGACAGTTATATATTGATCACTGCAGTCCATTCCCTGTTTCTCCCCCTTCTCCTCTCACCTTCCACCTACCCTCATGGTATCACTACTCCTATTACTGTTCTTGAGGGGTTTCTCTGTTCTGGGTTCCATGTGTCCAGCGCTCTAATCTGTACCACTGTACATGCTCCCGTCTAACCAGAATTGCAAGGTAGAACTGGGGTCATGATTGTGGGGCCTGCAGGGAAGCATTACAGAACTAGAGGAATATGGTGTACTCTGTTGGTGCCACGCTGCACCGTGACTGACTTGTCAACAGGATCAGGTGTCAGGCATCAGAAGACTCAAAACAAATAGACATGTAGATGCAAATTATGGGGATTGGAGTGGAAACTCAAACCCATCTGTAGACAATTGGACATTCTTTCACGGAAGGGTCACAAGCAAGAAACGAGTCAGTGTCTCCCTTATAAAAATGCCACACTCGCAAGGACTCTACCGCCACACAAGCATATCAAGTTGGCATAAAATCTAGCCTTTACGTAGTTCTAAGGACCCCACTCTCCCTTTTAGTTTATGTTTGATCCCATTTAGGCCAAGATGAGCCTAAGGATGCTCTTGTAGACCACTCTGGAGGTAGGGTGGGGGTGGTGGCAGGCAGCCAACTCTATTCCTTTGACATGCCACTTCTCTTTGATTGTTCCTTTTCAAGGTTGGCACTCAACTTACAAATCTTCTTTACTCGTGGCTCCCAACAGTTTTAAAAATACAACCTCAAATTCACTACCACTGAAGCAAATCCAATTCATAGTGACCTGTTATAGTTATATAATTTCATGTGAACTTGAAAATATATAAAAGTGTCACTCAAGACAAAATCAGAAACCAACAAACAAAAAGTGTCATTCAACCTGTCAATCAGTTCACAGACTGAGAGTAACTCCTTGTGGGTGTGGTCTTCTCTGAAGGAGGGACCTGGGAACCTCCCTCTCTGCCTTTACCTACCTGATGGCTGACCCTGATTGCTGCCAGACCCTGTGATGTTACTACCACCATATGACCCACAAGTCTATGCATGCTTCGGCCTGTGATATTCCTGTATTCTGCATCATTATATGAGGCTGCCTGAGTGTAAAGAGGGACTTATGGACTAGTATCAGACTTATGGGCTTGAGTTGGTCTGGACTGGGGTATTTTCTTGATCTATAATAATAACTTCTTGATATAAAGCTCTTTTTTATGCTTTCTTGAGTGTCAGTGGAGTTGTTTCTGTAGTCAACCTGGCCTAACACATAACACTTTATGTTCTTTAATTTCCATCCATCTTGGAATTCTGCCTTAAGGACTTGCCAGAAATGTTTTTGATTGCAAGAATCAAAAAACATGACTAATGGAAGCTTAAGTCTTTGAAGTGTCCTCTTTCTCATACAATAAGAATGGTAAAATGGCATCATGAATTAATGTGCCAGGGAAGTGCTGCCCAATAGACCTAAAAGCCACAGAAGAATGAAAACATTAAATTACTAAATGAAACAGGTTCATTTAATGTTAGTACTATAACTCATTTAACACAATATATACTAACTGCCATCATTTCAATAAGTAACCAATGTAAAAATTACTAATGAGATATTATGCATTCACTTTTTTTGGTACCAAGCCTTTGAAATCTGAGGTGAATTTTATACTTGTAGCAGAACTTAATTTGGACCAGCTGAAGTTCAACTCTTAGCAGCTTATGTTACAAGAGGCTGCTGGGCAGGCGTTCTCAGACGACAGCCCGTGGGCCTCATGAGGCCACCGAGGACATGTATCCAGCCCGCTGGGTGTTTTCGCCACTACTGCCTGTCCTGCTTAGCAGCCGACTCATCCCAGGCCCACGGTGAATTTGTCCGTAGTTTTTTTTTTTTTTTTAACTATAGTCCAGCCCTCCAAGGGTCTGAGGGGCAGTGAACTGGCCCCCTGTTTAAAAAGTTTGAGGACCCCTGCTCTCGGGGCTTTATCCTTTTGCTTGCCACCCTCGCTTGTCCTGTTAGCTCAGTACTTCATGATGGTAAGGTGCCTGTGGCATCCTGGATACATTCTGTGGTTAAGACAAGAAGAAGATGGAAGAAAGAGATGATCGTTATCTGAACAAACTAAAATAATTTCTAGAAAGTTTCAGTGAACCTTTGTTTCCATCTAAATGGCTGTGTCACGGGGTCATGTTTTCCAACAAAGAAACCTGACAGAATGGCACCTGGGCGTGGTTAGGGCTTTGGAAGTGAGGAAGAAAGAAGAGTGTGGCTTGCTCGGGAGGATGATCAGGTGAGTCTGGTGCCGGACTCAACCGTGACCACACCCTGGATCTGACTCTCTTGCCTCCCCTCCTTCTGATGCTCCTCAGATTTCTTGACTCAGATGTGGCAAACTGAGGGACCGGATGAGCATGTACTTCAGCTAAATCCTCTATAGGAACTGTTGTAAAAGATGTCCCATAATTATGTCTGGCTGTTCCCTGTGCCTGAAGGTTATTGGTAGATAAAACCAATCAGATTCTATACCCCAAGCACCGGGAAATGTACCAAACCCTTGGGGAGAACTCAGGGCTGTTTGAATTCAACTAGCACGAGTCAAGACCTGAGTCATTTCATTGCCTGGGTTTTGGGCTACCCGCTTATGATATTACTCATTAACTATGTAACAGGCTAGCTTATGCGTGCATGCCGTATGAAAGATTTGTAAGCCCTCTTATACATTCCCATTGGAAAATACATTCACTTTCTTAGTCCTGACACAGGACAAGAGGCCCTCATGTTCCCCTGTCTCTCTGTCTTTAATATTTTCCACAGTCACAAAGTCACTCCTGAGAACCCATCCAAGTGTTGGGGACCTCCATTCACTCCAACACTCAAAGGTCTTCCTTTGGCCAGAACATGGGAGGAGGTAAGTCAGGGTTCACAGAAAGGCCAGGGAAAGCTATTGTCAACATATCTGTTCCAATCGTTTCTTTCTTCGGCATCACTATATCTAAACTCTGATATAGAGAAAGATTAAGCACACACACCCCTGGTACTGGTGTGCAGTAGTCATTGGATTGCTAATGACAAAGATGGTGATCAAACTCACCAGCTTTTTGAAAAGTGATGAGGCAGTCTGCTCCCATAAGGTTTACAGTCTTAGACGCTCGATATGGGTCTCTGAGTCAGAATCAACTGTGTTGTAAATCTCCAAT
>PVJH01017611.1:0-47366 GCA_004026705.1 Nesogale talazaci | reverse complement strand
TTCAGAGGTCTGGTTCCATCAGGGCAAGGCCGTGTGGCCTCTCCTCCAGCTCCTCGGACACTGCCATCTTGTCTTGTCAGTTGAGCGACTCTCAACAACTGGGGAGATAGCCTCTCATCTCCATGAGGGAAATATCATGAGATTTTCCAGAAGTCTCAGGAGAAAGCCATGCCCACATGGAGGCCTCATTGGCTACTCACTGGCTATCTCCAGATTAACAGAAGAGAATGACCACGATCAGATCACTTTCCCAACTGATCATCAGGACAGGATGTGATGTGGGAGTGTGATGTGTTACAAATTTGCCTCAAACCTGAAGGGGTCCTTCTGCCCCATGCACCTGGCTCATTCATCCCACAGTCCTACTCTTATTTTCTCAATGAATCGCAGGGTGAAAAAACTCCAGAGTGAATTCACTGCCATCGAGTTGATTTCCACTCAGCGGATTTTTTTTGGTGCCTACCGGATTGAATAGAAATCCCTGTCGGGTTTCTAAGACAATAGTCACCACCACCGCCCCCACCCCCCTTTTTTTTTTTTTTTTAAAGATTATAACTCTCTACAGTAAGTGGCTGGTGGTTTTGAACTGTTTACCTTGTGCGTGTTAATCCGGGTAGACTAGAGAAACAAATTCATATACACACACAGAGGTCTGGTTTTGTCAGGGTAAGCCCTTGTGGCTTCTCTTCCCGCTCCTCCAGTTCTTAGGACTCAGAGCCTATGCTGCCATTGTGTCTTTTCAGTAGAGCATCTCCCAGGAACTGAGTCAAATCTCTCACCTCCAATTGAGAAATACCTTGAGACTTCCCAGAATTCTCAGGAGAAAGCCATGCCCACACAGAGATCTCATTGACTATCTCCAGATTGACAGGTTAGATTCCACTCATAGACTATTAGTCTAATTGGCATCACAGTACACGACTATCTCATTGTGGTTACCAGTCCAATGCATAACCCACTATGTGCCCGCCTTAACTCCTTACTGTTGGGCCTGATAGTGAGGTCTGAAAAGCTATCAAGTTATTTAGTAGATTCACCGCCATATGGTTGATGCCAATTCATAGTGACCTATAGGATAGGGTAGAAATGCTCCCCCCAACCTCACCCTCCCAACCGAGAGTTTCTAAAACTGCTTTTTCTTCACAGGAGTAGAAAACCCCAATCTTTCACTTATGGAGTAACTAGTGGTTTTGAACTGAAGGCCTTGAGAATCGAAGCCCATCAATAATCACGATGGGCTCAATTGACATAGTTAGTGTTGGGCAGAGAATAATTTTATGCATTATATTCCCTTTAGTACAAATTCTCAAATGGCAGCTTTGTGGACTTTATTATGTTGTTCTGCTTAATTGGCTCAGATGCCGTGCATCCTTCCAGTTTTCTGGTCATTTCTGTACTTACTCTTCCAAGGTGCCAGATGGCTAACCACAGGTCGCACCACACTACCTTCTGCTCAGGAGAAAAAGGACATTGCCCGTACCCAAAATGATGTCCAGTCTCAGAAACCCTTAGGCGCAGTTCCTCCATCCTACAGGGTTGCTGAGTTGGTATGACTTGACAGCAGTGGGTTATTTGGTTTGGCTCCTGCTGGTGCTTTATCAATATTTCCTGCTTCTACCTTGTGGTTCATTGTTTCTAATCTGTTGTGGGCTGCATGAGAAGATAAATTGTTTAGAAATGAAAGTATACTAAAATAAGAGTGATCGGGAGCTCTGGTGGCAAAGAGGCTTGAGTTGGGCTGCTAACCACGAGGTCTGCATTTCAAAACCACAAGATACTCCTTGGCAGGGGATGGGGTTTTCTGCTCCCGTAAAGAGTTACAGATTTGGAAACTCACAGGGGCAACGCTACCCTGTCCTGTTGGGTCACTCTGAGTTGGCATTGACAGAAGGTTGATAGAAGGTAATGAATCTATTTTTGTTTAATAATACCTGAGGGGTATTATCTAAGGGATAAGGTGAGAAATTTTCCCAAATGAACATGTGCTGCTGGGAATAAGGGTCCAGGGCTGCATGCCACTGTTTCAGCCAAAGACAGACCAGACCGGGTGGACTCAAGTCACTAAGTTTATTCTACAAGCATAAGATAAAAACACACAGTGGGATGGCTACTTCCAAACTGCTTCAAACCCCCAATGAAAATCAAGTTATATACTCCAAGCTATGTGACAAAAAAAGAAAAAGAGCAGGTTTCACAATGATCACAGAAAACAAATGGAATCTGACCATTAATTCGAAAGTGGACGCGTTGCTCTCAGGTAGAGTGTTTGGAAACTGAATTGCTACCATCGTTTCCTTCACCAGCCCGAGGAGGAACAATCAATCTAGTCCGTAGGGATTTCTCTGGTATCCTTTATGGAATTTGGAGTATTATAGTCAGAGTGATGAGTATGGAACACCCCAGCTACCTTCATCTCAGAGTCCGCAGATCTGTAAGTGCATTCATCTCAATCATTGTAACTTTTCCATCTTCTGGAGTCCCTCCTGTGACATTGATTAAAACGATCCACAACCAACCATGATTCTGCGATGGTTTCCTTTGTTCTTTATGCTCTAGTTTAGTGGCAGAGTATCTGAAAATCCCTGGCTACCATTATGGCCTCTTGATGATGGTTTCCTCATCTGGATGATTTATCGTTGGTTCTATTTAAGATTTAATAAGTGCATCTATAAATTTTATTTGAATATAGGGTCTCTTTTCTTCTCTAGAACCCTAGATAATTAAGTCATCATCCTTTCTCATCTATCCACCCTCAGTCCTGTTTAGAATTGTAGCTAGGTCCTAAACAACTGAAGTTTTTCAGTCACCAAATAACTTGAAAGTCAGTGAATTTATTTCTTCCTGTGATAAGGGTGGATTTGAATAGAAATATCCTAGTGAAAAGAAACATTCTCAAGAAACAGAAGGTTGATAGAACAAGGTTGTAGAAAAAAAATCAAGAACCCTAAATATAAAAAAGTCAGCAGACTACATCTTACCTCTCCACACCTGGAAAAGTAAAAATGCAAACACATAAATGTGTGATGTAAACAGTTCAGATGAAGGAGGAGGAAGAAAATTGTTCCTTCACTTTGAAAGAATGACACCTCATTACCAAGAATGGCATTTTAAAAATTGCTCGATTAAGGTTAAATGTGATTTTTCAGAACTAAAGACTATCACAACTCTTTTGAAAAATATTTAAACATTTTTATTTTTAATTCAACCTCTATTTCTCTCAGTAAGAAAGGAAAAAAGAGAAGCTCTTCAACATGATTAAAGACATCCAAGCATGCTATCCTTTTCCAAGGATGGGTATATCCTTACAGCGTGGTCAAAGTGCATGAGCTTGGGTCCTAAAGAGTATGCTTCTAAAGAGTATGTTGACTATATTTCTAAGATAGCCGTTCATTTCTTCAGGATGTCTGCAGTACTTTCAATATTCCTTGCCAACCCATAAGACAAATGCAGCAATTCTTCTCAATTTGTCTTATTCATAACTAAGCTTCTCTCCAACCCTCCGCCCAAAATCATTGTATTGGAAGTTAATACAGATAGCATATCATTCTGTAGTTGTCAGAGTATTGTACAGTTACTACCACTATCAGTTTCAAATATTTTTTTTCCTTCTTGAATTCCTTGATAGCTGTTTTCTTTTACCCCATTACCCACTGTACTCCCAGAAACCCTTATTCTACTTGATGTCTTGATAGGCTCATTAATCCTGGGTTTCACATTCTGAACAACATATAACAAAAATTCAAGAGGGTCACCCCAAATGGAAAAATACATTTGAGATAAGTGTGGCCAAACAAAAAAATTAAATGCAGAAAGTGTTGAAAACTGTATTAGGTCTAATGTCCATCAAAAAGGGGATCACTTGACAGGGTATTAATTCAGGTTTATCATTTTGATCTTCTATAGTCATCTCTCCAATGTACTCTGTTTGATAACCAGTTTCTCCCAGTTCCTTCATTATGGATATAAGGATATATGGATATAAGGAAATCACTGGAGATTTATTTCTTCTGTAGATTCCACAAATGTATCTTGGGTTCCCACTGTCAAGCATAGCTTTCTGCAAACCAAATTCTCACAACTTAAGCTCTGATTCTAAACCTATATGTCAATAAAACTTTTAAAAAAAATTTTTCAAAAAAAACCCCACATTTTCTTTTTTAAAAAGCACTACAGAATAAAAAAACCTGGACAAAGAAAAAGCCAGGCTACAGTAAAGAAAAAACTGGGGCATCATTTCTTGAGATAGAAAAAGGGTTTTGTTGTCCAAACTCCCACAGTGATTCTAGAGAATGCGAGTCCTAAATTCAGAATGACAGATAGTGGCTCATATGTCACAATCTGACACTTACTAAAAAGAGGACCCACAGGCAGGGGAGCTATTTTTGGTAATAGCATGTTGGACAGGGGATTATTCTCTAAAAGTTATAGAAAATTTCAACACCTCAACAGGAAAAAAATTTTAATGGGTCGAGAAGACATTGAGTAGATGATGAACATGTGAAGAAACTCTCACAATCATCAGCTATCTTGACACATGCAAATTCAAACAGTGCCCTATTACCTCACCCCAACATCAATAGTAAAGTGCAAATAAGCAGTTTTGTTTTGGAAAACAGAAACAACATATGATCCCTTTAGTTGGCATTTATCCTAGAGAAATAAGAGCCACTACAGGAATATATGAGGGGTACCCCCCAAAAAATTGAAAAAAAAATTTCAAAGCTATCCATTAAATTTTTTTTTTTTTTACAAAACAACCTTATCACCTTGAAACTACTCTCTATTACACTTAGTAAGTGATTAAATCGCTGTTCTTTCATGCCCATTTTCATTCTCAGAAACAAAAGGAAGATGCACAGGTGAGTCAGGTATGTGAAGCAAGAGAGGAATGCTGTTGTTTGTCCAAAACTGGTGCACTGAAATGGCTGCATGAGCATATACATTGTCGTGGTAGCCAAACCAATCCCCCATCTGCCACAAATCAGGTCTCTTTTGGTCGCACACTGTTCCGAAATCTTTTCAGAACCTGATTAACACTTTGACATGGTGGAATGAACTCCAAATGCACTATCACCCTCACATCAAAAAAATAAATGAGCATTATCTTCATCTTTGATTTCATTCACTTGACAAGATTTGGGCGGGGGGGGGGGAGGAGAAATGGGGTAAGATGATGATGAAATCTTCCACTGGCTTGATTGGTTTGGTTTTTCAGGATCATGAGAACAGCACCATTCTCTGTCACTCATGATGACCTTGGGGGGAAAAAAGTCTGGGTCACTTCGGAGTTCTTTCAAAGCGAGGCATGTTTTCACTTGTGTAGTATGGGTTGACTAGAGAAACAAATCCAGAGACACTCATATGCATAAAAGAAAGAGCTTTATAAAAAGGAGTAAGTGTATATTAAGAAAACATCCCAGTCCATTCCAGATCAAGTCCATGTATACCGCATATGTGGATACTAGTCCATAAATTCCAGACCAAGTACATAAGTCTGTTATAATCCCACTTGTTGGTACTTGCCCATAGATTCTTTAGACACAGCCATGCAAAGATGATGCTAAATGCAGGAAGATCACAGACCAGTGAGTGAGAAGTCTTGTGGATCCAATGGCAGCAGAAGCATCAGTGCTGGTATAGGTCTCCATGTGGCTTCTCTAGCTCTGAGACTGGCCATCCTGAGCGTAACTCCACGTGGCTTGTCAGCAGAAAGACAAAGCAGAATAGCCTCCAGTGAACTATGTATTTCCTTATCGCCTCTAAATGAGATCATCAGACAGTGACCTGATTGACAGGCTAAACTGCACTCCTTCACTCTCAATAGTCTCAAATTGATACCAGATAATGTAACTACCACACCACCCAATGCTCTTTTTGCTGGTCAGTGATAATCAGAGGTGCAAACTTCCTAGCAACTTTTCTCATTCCTAAATCAGCTAAAATTGGCTGAAACAAGCTCTAAGATACGGTATATACTCGTGTATAAGTCGAGGTTTTCAGAACATTAAAAAATCATTTTATTGGGGGCTTGCACAACTCTTATCACAATCCATGTATACATCATGTCAAGCACATTTATACATTTGCTATCATCATCATTCTCAAAACATTTTCTTTCTTCTTGAGCCCTTGGTATCAGCTCCTCATTTTTTCCCTTCCCTCCACGGCCCCCTCCCGCCTTCTCCAAGGCCTGGTCTCCACAGACAAAATGCCCAAAGTATGTAAGCTGAAGTCCTGCTACCCTTGCCTGTACAGAAGACTCTGACTACACATCTCCCAAGACAAATCGGTTTATCCTTTTAGCAGCTCATGGCACTTTCAATACTCTTTTCCAGTACCACAATTCAATGGCATCGATTCTTCCTTAGTCTTCCTTGTCACTGTCCAACTTTCACATGCGTATGAGCGATGGCTTGGTAACATCCTAATTTTCACGACTCTAAAGAGATCTGGTGCAGCAGAGTTCCCTAATGAAATGCATTTTTTTGATTTCTTGATTGCTGCTTCCAAGAGCTTGGATTGTGGATCCAAGTAAGACAAAATCCTTGACAACTTCAACCTTGTCCATTTATCATGATGTTGGTTCAGCTGTGAGGCCTTGGTCTTTACACTGAGTGGTAAACCATCCTGAGAGCTGCAACAAAGAAGGAACGGGTTGCCTACTATGGAAGAAGTAGCTCCTGAAAAGCTAAAGGTACAGCCTCGTAAACCCATATGGGCACTTCTACTCTGTCCCGTGGGGTCATAGAGAGTCAGAATCGATGCAATGGCAGTGAGGGTTGCTTATTTGTTGTTGTTGTTGTTTTTAATCTCTGAAAAAGATCACATTAGAAAGTCTTGAGTCAGATAGGAACAAAACTTAAAATCTTAAGAGACCAGGCTTATTGATCAGAGACTACCGTGTTGCCCCGAAAATAAGACATACCCATAAAATAGGCTGTAGCAGGACTTCTAAGCAATATGTCATACCCCGAAAATAAGACATAGTGATAGGGATGGGCATGGCTATGCAGCTTACCAGCATGGAGCAGTAATGAAGATGGGCAGCCCTTCTCCTCTGTCCCATCATGACAGCTGCTATCTCAAAGGTGTCTGGAAAGGTGTGGGCAGGCCATCAACAAGATTGGCTCCCTCTGTCAGGTCCCCGTCATTCTGTGCATGCTGCAAGTTGAGGCTTGGAGGAAGACATAGACAGTGAAGTGAAGAGCAGGCTGCTCTGTCTCCTCAGGGGGAAGAAGTCAAGCTGTGGCTGCCGTTTTACTCAGCTCTGTGGGTCGATGTTCCAGAAGACGACTTAACTGGATTGACTTAACTATATCTGAATAAATGTAGATTGCTGTACCACATTTAATAAAAATAAGACATCTCCTGAAAATAAGCCCTGGTGTGTCTTCTTGGGGGAATAATAAGTATTTTCGGGGAAACACGGTAGTAGAATCCCTAAGACAATGGCCCTTAATCATCCTTCATGTCTGAAATGGAATCATCCTTCATGTTAGATCATCAACCACCTATGATCCAAAGGGGAGATCTACCCAAAGACAGAGGGTGAGGAAATTAAGAGTTAGAAACAGGAAACAGAGGAGAAATGGGGTAAATGTCGGTACATTGAGGAGACTGCTATGGATGGTTTTAAATAAAATGTGTATAAACTGCTGAGTGCAAAACTGATGATCTGCTCTGTAAGCCTTCGCCCATTATAAGAGTTTTTGGTTTTGAGTCCCCTCCCCTTTGGGATCAGAGATGCGTCTCCACTACAGCTCTCTTCCCCGCTGAACAGACTTGGTCCCAGCAGCCGCAACCCAGCATGTTGTTGTTGTCATCGTCGTTGCTGCTGCCGTCAGGGGTCACTGACTCAGCTCCGACTCATGGCCACCCTGCGCACAGCAGGAGACACTGCAGGATCCTGTCCCCTCTTCTTATGCTTGAGCCCATCGTTGTAGCCACTGTGTCAGTCCCTCTCGTTGGGGGTCTTCCTTTTTTTCACCGTAGTTATGTGAGGGGCCGCTAATGCCAGGGTCCGCCGTTCAAAACCACCACTTGCTCCTCGGGAGAAAGCTAGAAAACTCTTCCCATAAAGAGTTGCAATCTTGGAAACTCCCAGTGGCAGTTCGACCTTGCCTTATAGGTTCTCTGCATTGACTCGATGGCAATGTCTGTTTTTCCCCCTTCGCATGATGTCATTCTCTGACGACTGGTCTCTCCCACAGAGTCTACTGGATGATTAGTCAGAGCTGATATTGGAACCATCCTACTGGCTCTCTGTGGCACCATATTCATGAATCTACAAAAGTATCATCTTTAAAAGTGGGTAACTGGTATTTTATTGGTTGTTTTGAGCATCTGTGTAGAGAAATTATAAACGGTGTGCATCATTCTTTGTTGTTGTTCGGGGTCACACTGGCTATATTTGTGATGTTTGGGGTTGAGAGGGGCTTTAAGTTTGACCACTTGGCTGCCATCAGCTGAGCTCGGTCTCCACAGCCAAGGGAAGACCAGAGCCCTGCTCCGCATCTCCAGCTAGTCCGCCACACTCTCCTCAGGTTGCCAGGGTGATGGGGAACAGCACAGCTGCAGGTAGCCATTCAGGGTTAGCAAAAGGTTACAATGGTGTCCTGAGGGAAGGAACCAAAATCAAAACCTAGAGTGTTTCTGAGGCTGTAATCTCCATTGGGGAAGTGAATTGTTGATTGACAGTTAGCAGTCCAATGTCGACCTAGCGCCACCAGGGCTTCTGCCTCAAGTGCAAAGCCACGGAATCTGGAGTCCGTAGCAGCCCCACACATCCCCCTATGCTGCCAGGGCACCCCCAACCCAAGGCAAAGAGTGGGCAAATTCAGCTTGATTCTGCGGGTCAAAAACATCACGTCCAGCGGACTCACCTAGAGGGCTTGGAAAGCAGGTTGCATCTCCACTCCATTTTCTGACTCAATCGGTGTGTGGTGTGGTTGAACATGCTGCATTTTGAACACTCAGAGCCATCATGCTAAAGAGTGCAGGGATCAAGTCTACACATGTAAAACCGAAAATCCTGATGAGAAGCAAAATAGTCCATCATACTTACCAGGGCTTTTCTGAAAGATGTCAATGAGCCCAGCATCATTTGCAGAGAATGGAGCAAAGATTTTTGGAGGCAGAAAGACTTTGATTTGATTTCTCCTGCCACTTACGACAGGTTCACCATTTTAACTAACACTGCTGAATTTTTGAACCCTTAGTTTGCGCCCTGGTAAAATCGGGGCAGTATTTCTCGTAGGCTGTTGTATTTAATAAGGAGTCTTGATTTCATTAGCCCTTCTTGAAGAAGGGTGTCGTGAGTCACATGCTGGCCTGCTCCACAGAAGAAAGATGAGAACTTCTGCTCCTGTAAAGATTTAGAGTTTCGGGACTACGACCCATTGGGTTGGCGGTTCAAATCCAGCAGCAGCTCTCCAGGAGCAAGGATGGGCCTCCTACTCCCACCAGAGGGCAGTGATGGCCCCCTCCACCCCGCCCCCCAAAAAAAAGATTTAGAGTTTCAGAAATGCTCAGGGGTATTTCTACTGTGCCCAGACTTGACGTCAGTTAGATTGTATTTCAGGGGAAATGCATATAATGTATATTTTATAAAGGTTGTAGGAACCGAACCATGATGCAGATCATTCTTATTAACATGTTAGAAGATTAGACAATCAGTTAGTGGGTGAGTGGGAGCAGCTTAAAGGATGACAGTTGTTCGGAATATTGATTATAACACAGCCCTGCTGCTTTTCCACAGGAAAAGCTATGAGTTGCGACCACTTTGGGGGTCGAATGATCCTTTCACAGGGGTCGCTCGACTTATAACAGGAGCAAAATGATGCAAATAACTTTATGATTGGGGGACTCACCGCAACATGAGAAACTGTCTTTAAGGGTCATAACATTAACACATTGTGGGCAGATTCCGAGTTTATCTGGTCTTTAATGTGTTAACTTGCAGATGGGTTTTGGATCTCCAGTATTTCCCCACCCCATCACATTGATTTGGTTGCTTGATTTTTTAACTTCTTGATTTTATTTACAAGGTTGAGAACCACTACTCTAGAATATAGGCTCTCAAGATTTGGGGGCCTACTCCTCCCCCCCCCCAGTTTTATTGGCAGATAATCCACATCCTATAATTCAACACTTCAATCATGTCAAGAAGAATTGTACAATCATTAGCACAATCATTAGCACAACACTTTCTTTCGGTTTTCCCCTGTGACTAAATCCCCTTTCAAATGAGTTGTAGAATCACATCCAGTTCTAGAGCTCCCCCCTCACCTTCACTATTTACTCCCCAAATCTCCTCACCCTCCCCACCTCCCAACTACTCATCCCTACACTAAAGTGACCAGATTTTAAGCGGGACATCATTGACAGAGGCGGGGGGGGGGGTAGTGTTCTTGATTAAAAATTTGGTCTATATGGAGCAACAAAAATTTTCATAAAGCGCAAAAATAGTATTGTGATGTATTTATTTTAATTTTAAAACGAAGTGGGACATTGTTAAATTGTTAAAAAGTGGGATATCTGGTCACTTCAACCTACACCACCTACAAATCCTTCCATTGGTTATTATCCTCTGTGCATACACTCCTTTTGTGCTTCATAATTCATAACAGGTAAATCCAACAGAAACAATTAAAACCAAAACCAAAATGAAGTGCTAAGGATAAAGCAATAGCAATACAAATACAAAAGTGCCAATAATGCCGGCTTCCCCCTTTTCAGAAATACTAATTACTTAATTCCCCCTTCTTCCCCCCAGCAATTAAAAACTTTTGGGCTATAGCCCATAATCCAGGATAAAGTGCACCTATTTGCTTTAGCAGCCCCTGGATCTTCCGGGTTCCCTCCAGGGGGCAGCATGACCCACTTTAGGAAACATTCTCAAGAGGCAAAAGTTTACCTTCATTCCATATACCTGATTAAAGAGGGTTTCTTAGGCACAAGATTCTCTGCAGGGACAGAAAAGCAATTTTCTGGTCATTTTTTCACCCACATATGGGCAGCTTTTAATTTGAACTATTTTTTCCTTTTTGTTAGTCATGTTCTGATCACTCAGGAAGTGTTAGGACATATAGTTATGCCATCTTCTTGATGAATTAGCACATCATCTTTTGCTCATCTGGGGTTTAGGCCTGTGGGGAAAGGTTGGAGATGCTGAAGAAAATGGCTTGCCTCTTTAGCGCACATGGAAGCAAGTTATAAACCCAACTATGCACAGGAATCCTATTTGTCATTCATTGTGCTGATGTTGGGTAAGCATTAGGTGGCTAAACATGTTGGGTACAAACGAGACCCCCAATCCCCCAAAACGGAATCTTTATTAAGCTTTAAAGAGGATAAAATACATCACCTGGATCAGGGTGATTGGCCTTAAGTAAGAGATTTTAAAGAGTGTACAAGATGGCTTAATTAGGGCATGAGAAGGCAAAGGAAACTCTTTTAAAAGTGCAATTGGTGGGGGGAGCACCGAGGGAAGGGGGAAACGAGAAGCTGATACCAAGGGCTTAAGTAGAAAGCAAATGTTTTGAGAACGATGAGGGCAACAAGTGTACAAATAGACTTGACATACAATGGATGGATGGATGGATTGTGATGAGTTGTATGAGCCCCCAGTAAAACTATTTTTTTTTTAAAAGTGTGATTGGTGGCAGATCAGAAGCCTGAACAGGACCATGACTGTGACATACCTACTATGCTAGTCAGAAGAGCTTTTAAGACTGGTTCAGGGGCTTTCCACCAACGTAATCTGGATGTGACTCAGGACCATGCAACCCAAGTACCCTAAGGTTTCACTAAGCACACACCAGGCAATTCCCTAAAGGCTAAACTGCCCTTCCCTGGATAGGCTAGGGAGTGGCAGTAATCCACTTTCTTTCTTCTTTTTTAGCAATCCACTTTCTTTTTTCACTTTCTTCCCCTCACCCCACCCTTTCCCCTATCACTGCTCTGGTGGGAGTAGGAAGCCCCTTGCTCCTGGAGAGCTGCTGCTGGATTTAAACTGCCAACCCTGTGGACCGCAGTCCAGCACACAACCACTTCACCACTGGAGCTCAGCAGTAATCCACTTTCTAATGAACTCTGCCTGTGGCAGAGTGGATTACTGGTCAGAAGGAATTCCATAGAGGCTTCGACCAAATGGAGAGGAAAAAATACATTTAGGGCTTTCATTGTTACCTGTAGCCTTTTGCAAACGTAGTGATTTGGAATTTAAACTGTAATACAGTTCGGGGGCTGGAAGTAGACCTCAAATTCAGCTATAACTTATGGAGTTACATTTATTAAGTCAAAGACAAGGAAAGGGCCCAGGATTGGGATATATAAACTATTTCGTTTACAAATGTTTACAAGAGTGGTTCAAGGTCTTCCACTCAAGGCAGTCAGGGCATGAGGTATAGGTCATCCAAGTACCCCAAATCCCATCAGGGGTCTATGCAGGTCAAGTCCATAAGAGTTAGGTTCCCAGGGGAGAGTTGGGGTCAGGGAGTTTTATCAAATAATTCAATAGAAGCTAAATCTATGTGAAAACTCAAGAATGGAGTTAGGCCTCTTTCCATAAACTGAAGGCTTCCGAACACCTCATGCTCAGAATTGAAGTTCTGATACACCTGATGTTTGGGGTCACCAATTCAGGCCAGCAACGCACACCAAGCTGCATTATTCTAGGGCTGAAACACATTTTGGAGTTGCTGAGAAATGCTGATGGTTGAGGGGGTTGGAAATTCAAACCCACCCAGAAGCCTCTTGGGAGTAAGGCCTGACGATCTGCTTCAGAAAGGTAAGGAGTGCAGTCCTGTTCTGCGCACATGGGCTGAATCGACCGCACAGCAACTGACAGAACACGATTGTCAGGGGCCATGAGTGTGTTCTGACCCATAACGACTCTCAGCACAACAGAATGAAACAAAACAACGTGTTCTGCACAATCCTTGGGGGGAAATTAGAAGCCTTATTGCTACAGAAACACTGCCTTGCCAGATGTCATTCTAAACGACGATTCCGAGCAATTTCATCTCCAGGACAGAAATGATCGTGTCAGAATCACGATTCTAAGAAGACGGCATGCCAGGGCAAGGAGATGGTAAAGTTCCGCTCATGTAAATAAAGCAAAGGCGCCCTGGTGGCATCGCAGTTACCCACCATTGGGGTGCGGAGGGCGATGCCTGCAGTTCGAAGCCAGCCGCTCGGAGAAAGGAAGACGAGGCTGTGTCCTGCAGTTAATCATTTCAGGGGCAGTTCTACCCTGTCCTGTAGACTCGATGGCACTGACTTGGGTTTTCAGCACACAAGGCAAGCTCCTCAGACAGCCAGCAGGATGGGAAATCTGGGCCAAACGAAATGAGGGAGAGAACGCTCGTGCTCTAGCTTCTCCCTACTCCGTGCCCCCTTCCCAAGGAGCAACGTTCAGGACTGTGGTCATTCGGGTTGAGACTGTTAGCCTAGGGAAAGGAAAAGAGACAAGTTACCACCACCTCTTCCCCGGAGGGGCACGCGCCAGGCAGTCAGGGAGATGCCATGCCTTCGGTCGTTTGGAATGAATGAAGAAAACACGCCAGGATGAAAAAACGAAAGCTAGGGCAGTAGGAAGACGGGGCGGGTCCGGACGATGCCCACGGCGCTCAGATCCCGTCCCAGCAGCGCCCATCAGACGCCGGCCCCGGCCCGGAGCCCGGCGGGAGCCTCCCGGAGGCCGGCCGCGCGCCCGCAGACCCGGGCCCCGCCTCGGGCCCGCGCCCGCCCGTCTCCGGCTGCAGGGGGCGCTACAGCGGCGCCCGGTGCCCGCGGCGAGGAAGGCACCAGCCCCGGCGGGGGGCCGGCGGCGCGGCTAGAGGCGACGGGGGCCGGGGTCTCCGCGCCCGCCGAGGCCGCGCGGCGACGTCGGGGTCCGGGGTGGCGCGCGGCCAGCTCGGCGCAGGTCCCGGGTGACTCCCTTAGTGACGCCGAGCGCGTTCCTTCCTCTTCCTCCGCGGCCCCGCCTTCCCTTGCCTCCTCCCACCTCCTCGAAGTGGAGCCACCGCCGCCGCCAGCAGCGCCGTCATGTCGGCCCCTGCCGGGTCCCCTCACCCGGCCACCAACGCCCGAATCCCGCCCAAACTCGGCGGAGCCGCTGCCCCCGCCGCCGCGGCGCCCGCGGGCCCGGGCCTGGCGCCGCCGCCCCAGCAGAACGGTGAGGCGGGCGACTCCGGCGGAGCGCGGGGCCTAGTGCCGGCGGGGCGGCCTGCGCGGCCCGATCGGGGCGGGGCGGGCCCGAGCCGGAGGGGCGGCGGGGACGGGGACGGGGCGGCTGGCGGGGATGCGGGGCGGCGGCCTGGGAGCCTGGGCGAGCCGGGCGCGGGGGAGGGG
Source organism: Nesogale talazaci (assembly GCA_004026705.1). NCBI lineage: Eukaryota > Metazoa > Chordata > Mammalia > Afrosoricida > Tenrecidae > Nesogale > Nesogale talazaci. Next base: position 33,011 of record PVJH01017611.1, on the reverse strand, counting down.
CGGGCGCGGCGGGGGTGCGGGGGGGGGGCAGAGGCCGAGCCGGGGAGACCGGGGCGGGGGCTGTTTACCGTAGGTGACCCCAGCCCCGAAAGCTCCCGGGCGAGTGGGGTGGGGGGGGGGGGGCGCTTAGAAATCGGGATACCCACGTGCAATACGGAAGGAGAAACGCTGGCCTTCCAGCCTGGCCTCTGGCGATCGGCCCCCCAGCGACCCGTCGATGGCCCGAGCCCGGCGGGGCGCGGAGGCCGCGGGTGGCAGGGTGGTATAGTGTGGGCACAGGCCCAGGTTGTGAACCGCGGGCCGGGCTGTGCTGTGGCCGTCTCGGAGACTTCGATTTCCGGGGCCTCGCCAGCACGTTGCCACGAAGGGAGCTGAAGTTAGCGCCCAAGTTTGTAGACCCAAGGGCCCGAATACCTGCAACCTAGGTGTCACTGTCACCCTGACCCAGTTCAGCCTTCCGATCTGTCACTGCTGCCGGGGACTGCGGCGCCAGCGGGTTGCGGGAGTTCGTTGGTCGCCTTTGAAAGGGTGCAGGTGGCAGACGGATGTAAAGGCACCTCTTGAGAGCTCAAGGGTTTGTCCCCGCTTTTCTTTTCAGAGTGACAAAAACCGTGCTCGAGTTGGCCTTTCTTTGGACCCAGGCCTTTCTGGCGGGCAGCAGCCAATGCTCCTCTGAAAGCTGCTTTTCATGTTAAGGCCAAGGGCTTTTTAGTGTGCAGAGGTTTCGGCCTAATCTCGAGATTTGGAACGTGTGTGGGAGGGGAGGAGGAGGGAGGCTTTGGACCTACACTTGTCTGTGAGATGAAGTCCTGGTCCAAACTCATTGGCGGAATCCCTAGGCAAAACTGCCCCGGTATCCTGCAAATAATTATCTCATTGATCTGTCTAATTTGCTGATGAGAATTTACTGAACTTCGCAATCAGGCCAGCCGGCACCCGAATTTTACAACGGATGCTTTTCACAAATCAAAAGAGATGGGCTAGCTTGAATTTTCTTTTCATTGGCCTGGCTTGCCTGTTTGACCAACTGTCCAACTGTCGTCTTCTAATGCTGTGGGCTTGGGATTGTGCACAGTGTTGTGGTGGTTTGCCTGCACCGAATTACCTGAGTTACTGTGTGCCTGCACTCTAAACTCATGTCTTTTTTGTTTGTTTGTTTGTTTGTTTGTTTTTGTGATTAATCACGGTGCTTTAATTATGTTCGATGTGTAACAATGAAAATACATCCTGTGTAACAGATGTTTACATTACGGTTCACAACAGTAGCAAAATTACAGTTATGAGGTAGCAATGAAAAGAGCTTTATGGTTTGGGGTCACCACAACATGAGGAACTGTATGAAAGGGTCGTGACACTAGGAAGGTTGAGAACCACTGCACTAGACCATGTCCTCCTCACTTCCTCCCTCCACACAGGTTGGGCCACCATAGCGCTTCTAACAAGTTGAAAGGTTGGATCAGGCCCTCAACCCTCCATGACCTCCCAACTGTTGTATGGCCCTGCTCCCCCTCAGTTCGCAGTCTCACAGTACCCACTGTGGGATATTCCATCTTTTCCCCAAGTCCTAACTGGGCAGGAGCAAGTTGTTTTTTGTTGTTGTATTTTTCATCATTCTTCTTTCCTCTGGATTGGGAAAGACAAATAGTTGTACTTAAACTCTTGTCTTTAAAACAGGTTTGTGTGTGAGGGAAACAGAAGCTGCCAATTGATTCTGGGGCCCTCTTGATTGTCTTGTCTTGATTTTTGTGAGTATGCCTTGTTCATCTTTTTTGCCCTGTTATCTTAATGAACGTGTTAACATGGCAAAGATTCACCTTAGCATTTTAAATTTTGTGGATCCTCAAGGAACACCAGGGTGTTTATTTGGATGGGGAGTTATACTCAGAATGCAAAATCTGTAAGAAATTCAGGGATGCATTTTGAAGCTGGAGGTAGTTGATGCTTGATTTCTTTGTGCACCATGGTTACTTTCCTTTCAAGTCCCAGGAATCAATTCAGCAGCATGAATTGTGTGCCTACCTGTTGAGAACTCATGGTGGAGAGATGGACTGGCCAGAATCTGCTGTCTCCTAAGGTGGACTTTTATTTGTATGTGACATTCAAGTTGACACTCAAACTCTGGGCCTTGGGGAGTTTGGATGTGGTGGTGATGGGGAGTGATCTAGGCAGAGGTTCCCGCCTGAGCCAAAGTCTGAAAGTGTGAAAACGGCAAGGCTTTCCTCTCCAGCACCTTCTAAGTGGCAGGGAAGCATTAAAAGAAGTCAGGTTGCAGGGCTGAACCCCAGTGGTGTAGTGGTTGAGTGTGGGACTGCGGCCCACTGACTTGGCATTTCAAATCCAGCAGCAGCTCTCTGGGAGCAAGGCTGGGAAGCTCCCACGACCACCAGAGGGCAGTGATGCCCCCCCCCCCCCAAAACCAAACAAAGTTAGGTTGCAGGAAAACCTTACATGTCACGCAAAGGAACGAGGACATAAAGAGCAAGCGCAATGCATTTGTGGAGGAGAGTAAGTGGAGTAACCACAGAGAAAATCTTGTTTGTTGATCTTATGGAGAAAAAGAATTATTTTTCCTACACGGTATTGGCATCTATGGCTATAGAAAGGTCAAGCAATTTTGGGGGTCTCTGATTTATTCTGTGTTGTTTGGTGCCATCGGGCCTGTTCTGACCCGTCGCGACCCGGTGTACAACCGAGGGAAACACTGCCTGGTCATGCCCCATCCTCCCCGTGGTTCTAAGGTTTGAGCCCATTGTTGCTGCTACTCTGTCAATCCATTTCCTGGAAGGTCTTCATTTTTTTCCCACTGCCCTTCTACTTTTACCAAGCCCAATTCGTTAGCCCTACATAATCCAGTTGGCCTTTGATATATATATTTTGATATATATATATATCTCACTGTGAAATTCCTAGAGTGGTTAAAAAGAAATAGGTCAAAAGAATGAGTATGAGACCTAGAAGATAGGATTGTAGAACTGGAATGATCCCCAGAGATCATTGCAAAGCAGTGTGTTTAAAACATGAATTTGTTTTTCCAAAGGAAATTTGTTTATAGGGCCTTGATAGATAAATCACAGAACCAAGTCAGACTGTTGCTGTGAAAACAGAAGTGAAAGGCAGCTGGTTTTGGACTCTGAGAACCTCCAAGCTAAACTCCTTCATAGGAGTGAGGAGATAATGATCCAGAAAGGTTTCATGTTTGTTTTTCACCACTTCTTTTTTTTTTCAGTCGTTTCTCTAATATTCACATATCATACACTTCCATAGTGAAATCACGTTTGAAATGAGTTGTAGATACATTATCACGGGAGGCTGAGCCCTGGTGGCGTAGTGGTTGAGTGCAGGACTGCGGCCCACTGGCATGGCAGTTCAAATCCAGCAGCAGCTCTCCAGGAGCAAGACTGGGCCTCCCACTCCCACCAGAGGGCAGTGATGTTCTCCTCCCCCCCCAAAAAAAAAGATACATCATCACAATCCGTTTTAGTGCTTCCTGTCTGCACTCCTTGTTTGCTCCCCAGTTCTCCATGCCCCATCCCTGATAAACCAGTTATTGTCTTGATTATTGTCTCTTATAAACTACGTCTGATGTCAGCTTCATGAGAGCGGTAGCTTTGTCTCTTGTTCACTGCTGTATATTCAAGTCCTCGAGCGAGCTGTGCCTGAGGCGATTATGTGTTGCGGGGTAACCGCAACTTTGAGGTCAGCAGTTTGAAATCACCAGCTGTTCTGAAGGACCAAGATGAAGCTTGCTGTTCCCATAAGAACGCAGTTCTACGCCCTCCGATCACATAAGGTGCCTATGGGTGGGAATGAGTCCATGCCCTGGGCGAGCCGTGCCTGACAAGCGGTGTTTGTTGTCTTCGAGTGGACTACAGCTCCAGGAGATCTTACCTATCACTGAAAGGTGGGCTTCCTGGTTCGGGGCCGTGTCAAGGCTGCTGGTCCCTTTGAGTCCATTTGTTGCAGTTACTGGGTAGCACCTGTTTTTCAGCCGACAAGGCTCACCTTGCTGCACTCTCTCCTCCGATATCCATCGCCTTCTTTATTGGCTCATTTCCAGACGTCGCTCATCAGGCCTTCCTTCCTACTCCGCCTCAATCTGGAAGTACCACCCAGACTGGCCACCGTGGGTGACCCTGCGGGTGTGTGACCAAGGAGTGGGTTGACTTCCAGCCCCGCAGCAACATCCAAGACGACACGTTGGCAAGATGGGGGTGGCTGGCAAGTTCCAGTTACTCATTCAGCATTAGTTAAATGACATTGGAGTCAGACATTTCATTCCAAGGCCAGTTCTCCTTCTACTGACAGCTTCTAAGAAGTCTATTTTCAGGAACGCTGACATTGTTTAGGAAATCCAGAGGCAAGGACCAGAGCCTTCATTAACACCTGGGCTTGTTTTCTAGGTGTGACTGCAAAGGCACTTTCCGCAGTCAGTTACAAATGCAGTTTGACTTCTTGGAATCTGTGAGACCTTTCTCTTCAACTGCATTCAGTCGGAGATTGCGATTCTCCACTTCAATCCTTTGACGTGTGGAATTACTAGTGTTTCTGTAAGAAGGCTTACCGTAGTTCAATATTTTTTGACTTTCATTTTTACTTGTGAGATTTTTCCTAAGCTGCATCCTGAACCACCGAGAACTGAGTGGAAGAATAGCTAAGTCGGTAATCAGAGTAAGCCTCCAAATTGCTCCAAAAGGACTTGAGTTGAAAAGAATCTTTTAAAGGGATTGGTGGTGGTGGGGGTGGGTGGGGTCAGGGGCATGGTAGGAAGAGGTAACTAGGTTTAGCTATAAGCCATACTGTTTACTTTCACTTTTATTTTTTTTTTTGGGGGGAGGGGGTGGTGCATCACTGCTCTCTGGTGGGAAGAGGAGACCCAGCCTTGTTCCTAGAGAGCTGCTCTGGATCTGAACCACCAACCTACTGGGCCGCAGTGCCACATTCAATCACTATGCCACCGTGGCTCAGCCCACTTTCACTTTAAGAAGCAAATAACGCTCATTTTCTATGAAAACGTGTCTCCTTCCTTCTATATGTCCTTTCCAAGACTGGTACTGCTAGAAGTTTTATCATTTTTATCGTCAATAATGAACGAAATATACATAGAGAATTACAAGAGTTCATTATGGAAGATAGAAACCAGCACACACACAAAAATAGATTAATTAATTTACAAAAAAGAAACAAGCATACCGTTGAGTGAACTATACTAACGGGCTGGTTAGAATAACCCTTCAACTCTGCGGTCACATGCACAATTTACAATGATATAAATCTCTCCAGTGTCTGAAGTAAATTCCTTCCAATGGACGAAACTAACCACATCTGGATTTCTAGTCTTCATTTGTGGCTAAATTGATTGAGATAGGTGAATTGCCATGTTGATGATGTCACTAACTAGACAACTGATGCCATCTTGCCCAGATTGATATTTTTTAAAATGTCCTGTCGTTCTGTAAATAGTTCCATTTATCCGAATTCTCACTTTAATGTTTTTATTGCTATCTATAGTTTACATTGTTTGCGGTATCTTCATTCCCCATCATACTTCCTGCCCCTCAGGTTTCTGAGATTATTAATTAATGCTCTTTAATAATATCCATAAGCAATCGTCGCTGCTGATCATAGTAAGTGTAGCAGCTAGCAGCATCTTTTGGTTCGTCTGTAAACCTTGAAAAATTTGATGATATTGCTTGTTGTCTTGGAGTTGGCCCCCACAGAATGAAATGCTGCCCAATCCTGCGCCGTCTTCCTGGTCTGTGATAGGTCGGAGTCTGCTCTGGTGACTGTTAGGTCAGGCTGCCTTCCTGAGGAGGGACCTCTAGTGGCATAGAGGGGTCCTCCTTGGGTTGCTAGCCTCACGGACAGCAGTTCTAAACCACTAGCCGCTCCACAGGAGAAAGATAGGCTTTCAGCTCTTGTAAAGAGTTGTGGTCTCCGAAGCCCACAAGGGCAGCGCTACAGGCTCGCCAGGAGTTGAACGGACTCGAGGGCAGTGAGTTTCATTTGGGGGTATCTTAATGAGTGTTTCCCTCATTTTCACTGTGTCTCTACCAACCATGATGCCATTTTCTTATGGGATCCCTCTTTCCCCTCACCTATCTCGTTTCTCCCAAGATTTTAATTTGTTCATTATTCTGGCTGCCCCTGATCTCTTAAAAGCCCCCTAACTCACTGCTATTCCCACTCATAATGACCCTATATAGCAGGGGTCCTCAAACTTTTTTTAAAAATAATTTTATTGGGAGTTCTTACAGTTATTATAAATTCAGTACATTATCTGTATCAAGCACATTTGCACACATGTTGCCACATTCATTTGCAAACATTTTCCACTTGAGCCCTTGGTATAAGCTCCTCTTAAAAAAAAAAAAGCTCCCCTTTCCCCTCCCCCGCCTTTTTTTAAATGAATCATTTTATTGGGTACTCATACATCTCCCCTCACAATACATACATACATCAATTGTATGCAGAGCTCATTTGCACACTTGTTTCCATCATCACTCTGAAGACATCCTCCCTTCACTTAGACCTCCAGTTCCACCTTCCCATATTTCCCTTCCTCCCTACCCCCCATGAACCTCTAATAATTTACAAATTGCTATTTCATATCGTACACTGTCCAATGTGTCCTTTCACTCACTTCCCTGTTGGCCGTGACCCAGAGAGGAGGTTATATGTAGATCCCTGAAATTAGTTCCCCCTTTCTACTCCACCATCCCTCCCAGTATCACCACCCTGATATTCCTGTGAGAATATTCCTGTGCGAATATCTATCCTAAGTTCCCCATGTTTCCGACTTCAGTGTACACCCTCTGTTCTAGTCAGACTTGTCTGGTAGAACCGGGAGCATGATAGTGGGTGTGAGGAGGCATTTGAGAACTAGAGGAAAGATGCATATTTCGTTGTTATTACACTGTACTTTAACTGGCTCATCTCCTCCCTGCAACCCCTCGGTAAGAGGATGTCGCTTCACCTATTGATGGGCTTTGGGTCACCAATCTGCACACCCTCCTATTTATAATGATATAATTTTAGTTCTTTAATGCCTCACACTGGATCCCTTTAATACCCCGTGGTCACGCAGGCTGGTGTGCTTCTTCCATGTGGGCTTTGTTGCTTCTGAGCTGGATGTCCTCAAACTTTTTAAACAGAGGGGCCAGTTCACTGTCCCTCAGACCGTTGGAGGGCCGGACTGTAGTTTAAAAATAAAAACTATGAACAAACTCACTGCGGGCCCGGGATGAGTCTGCTGCTAAGCAGGACAGCAGTGGCGGCAAACACACCTGAGGGCAGCATATGGTCCGCGGGCCACACTTTGAGGACCCCTGCTATATAGAGTCTCAAAGGTTGTACAACTTTAGAGGAGCAGAAGATGCTCTTTCTCTCAAGGAGTGGTTGGTGGGTTTGAACAGGCAACTGTGTGGTTCATTGAAGTAGAACACATGTGATGCAGTACCAAGTGAACTGTTGGAGCCAGCGCTGGGTACCAGAGCAGATCCACGCCGGCTGTTCAGCCCTGGAGAAGCCACGACTTCCAATAGATCGAGCGTGGTCAGAATTGGACAGAAGAAGCAGGCTAGTGGGCTTTGATATTGTCCAGGTTTTTGTGAAGAAGATTACATAATCATAATCTCTGAGCTCGGGTGAACAGTACTTTCTTTGTAGGGTGGTTGGAACGGCTAACTATATTAAGTGGAGTGACATTTTTAGAGTACCTGTTTTTTTTAAAACCAAAACCAATGCCATCAAGTCAATTCCAATCCATAGGGACCCTATGGAACAGAGTAGAATTGCCTCCATGGGTTTCTGAGACCGCAGCTGGTGGTTTCAAACTGCTGACCTTTGGGTTAGCAGCCATCGTAGAACCCACTATGTTACTTGGGCTCTGGGTCCCAGTAGGCACTTAACAAATGACAGCCCTCATCATTGCACTTCCTTCAGTATGTCAGGTTATAAATTCACAGATGACCGATTTTGTGAGATTCTTCACCACAATCCCAGCGACAGCGTACAGTTGGTTTCATATTCCTTGTTTGCTTGCTGCTGTTACTTTTTTTTTTGGGGGGGGGGGGGGCATCACTGCCCCTGGTGGTCGTGGGCGCCACCCAGTGCCGCTCCTGAGAGCCGCTGCTGGATTTGAACCGCCAAGCCCACGGGCTGCAGTCCCGCACTCAACCACTTACACCACTGGGGCTCAGCCTGCTGCTGTTACTTTTTTAAAAAATGGTTTTATTGGCATATATTTCACATATCATACAGTTAGTTTGTCCATTCAATCATAATAGAAGAAGTTGTGCAGTCACTGCCACAATCAATTTTTGAGCATTTTCTTCTTTTTTGTACTCATGGTTTGTTGTTAGCTCCCCCTTCCCCGTCCTCCTCCACCATGCCCCTAGGTAATTCATCATTATTTCAGATACTGTTTGTAGATTAATCTATCCTGGATTTCATATACAGAAAATCATGCAAGACCCAAAGAGGAAACAAACAAAACCCAGCAAAGCCACTAGAAAAACAAACACTTCAGTCACAAAGCGGAAGCTATTAAAAACTGAAACTGCTTTAAAATAGGTCAAAAGGGAGATCAAATGATAAAAGTATTACATTGTAACCTAGCTACATCATCTGCTGTAATGGACTTTACAGTGCTCCTTGTCTGATAGCAAGGCTGTTCCATCCTGCCCTGTAGTCAGAGGGGATTCCCAGGGCGTGGACTTCATGTTTCTACCCTGTAAATAGATTGTGACCTTCCATGTCATTCATAGCCTGTTGCGCTTTTTTTTAATGTGTATTTTATTACTATTATTATTTTTAACCTGTTGCTTTTTTTCTTTTTTAAAAAATAATTTTGCTGAGGGCTCTTATAGCTCTTATGGCATTCGATGCATCACTTGTTTCAAGCATATTTGTCCTTAGCCTGTTGCTTTTTAAGCCACTGACAGGTTCTCTGTGTGAACCGCTCTCTCAGCCCTTTCATATAGTTGCGGCTCAGTCACTATTTTATTCCTTTATATATTTTCCAGCACTTCCCCACAAATCTGTTTCTGGAAGCTTTCGTAATCAGTTGCCTACCCCAAGACTTAATTCATTTCAGGTTTTCTAGAGCTCTAGGTCAAAAGTCACCTGTCATAGGAAGTTGAGCTGAAGGGAGGCAGAATGGAGGAGAAGGGGGGGGGGAGGAATAGTATAAGAATTCCTTGCCTATTGGTCTGAGTCCGACCTGGCGTGCTTTCCCTCATATTTCTGAGAAGTAGATCTTGTGAAGTGAGCTGAAAGCGTACCATTAGAACCAGCAATGCCCAAGCTCTCTGCCTACCAGTGATTTAAATTTGTGTGAATTGTTGTTAGCTTTCCTTGGTTCAGTTCTGACTCAAGAAACACCGTAACCTTCTCCGCCATCGTGGCAAATGCCCGAGCTCCTTGTTGCACATCCTGTGTTTATCTAGGTTGTCCGGGGCCTTCCTTGTTTTTACTGACCCTCTACTCTTCTCGGACTTCACCAGGGACTATTCTCTCCTGCAACCTGTCCAAAGTGTGTGAGATGAAGTCTCACCAGATTTATTTGTTCTTCTGGCAGTCCACGGGACTTTCAGTATCCTTTGACAACCCCATAATTCAAATGCATCAATTCATGCAGCTTTCTTTATTCAATGGCATTTGAAAGTACTGTGGCTTGCAACGTTCTCTTCAACATGGTAAGAGGTCTTATGCAGCAGATTTACCCAGTGTAATGTGTCATTTGACCTCTTGACTACGACATCCATGAGTATTGTGAATCCAAGCAAGATAAAAAGATTATCGTGAAATGTGCACCGCCTTAGCGTTAGAAAGTGAAAAAGAAAGAACACACTTAGCTTACCCTAGACTGAAAGAATTCAGGAAAAAATTGAAGCCTCGAGTTGCAATCTCAAAAAATTCTATGGGCAAAATATTGAAAATATTAAATGATACAGAACCATCCAAAGAAGATGGAAAGAATACACAGAATCACTGTACCAAAGAAGAACTAGTTGATATTCCACCTTTTCAGGAGGTAGCAGATGAGCAGGAAACAATGGCACCAAGGAAGAGCTTCCTCCAGGCTCCCCTAAAAGCATTAACCAAAAACAAGCCTCCAGGAATTGATGGAATATCCATTGAAATGTCTCACCAAGCCGAGGAAGTGTACTAGAAGCACTCACTTGTGTGATGAGCGAGCTTGAAAAAGCACTTAAACCCTTTGCTCAGCTGGTAACCTAAAGTATGGTCTTTGGCAATCTGCTCCCATAAAGTTTACAGCCTAGAAAATTCTGAGGCAGCTCTGTTTTGTCTTATGGCAGTGCCAGTCCAAAATCGACTCGATAGCATCTCAGTAACAGTGAGTTCTTATGGCCCGGTGTGTCTCTACAATGTGATGGAGGCCGCCCTTCCCTGCGCTCTGGGGTGAGTTCTGACAGTCTGTCGTCAGGGAGTGTCCAGCACGGTCACCCTCACAAGCAGGCATCCGTTTACATTTTTAACAACAAAGAAACTTGGGGCCAACAAAAACAAGGAAACGCGGGGGGGCTTGCCTAGTGGTTGTGCGTGGGACTGCGGCCCCCGGGGATGGAGGTTCGATTCCAGCTCCACGGAGCAAAGGCTGGGCCTCCTACTCCCACCACCTGAGGGCAGTGATGCCCCCCCCCCCCCAAAAAAAAAGGAAGCTTTTCTCCCGGAGCTTGGGAAGCTGTTGTTCTTAGCTTTCCTTTAGGAAGAATAACCCATGCTATCCACATGTGTCTGGGCATTCCCATTTTTTACATAAATACATAGAAATCAGTGCCACCAGGTCGATTCGGACTCACTGAGACCCAACAGTACAGGGTAGGACTGCTGCTGTGAGTTTCTAGGGCTGTCATTCTTTATGGGCCTTGAAAGCCTGTCTTCTTCTTGTGGATGGCTGGTGGCTTTGAACTGCTGACCCAATGATTAGCTACCCAGTGGGCCACGCACTCTGCCACCAGGGATCCTGCACTGTCCACACTAAGGTTCCTATTTGATCTTTCAAATTGTCCTGTATCAGTTTGATCCCCATATAGATGGTGGTCAAGGCAGATCTGTTTTACTCCGTGACTTAAACTACTGCTTGGATTTCCAATGACCTCAGGGTGTATTTAAAGTGTAAAGATTATCCGAAGACTGTGTATATGTTCCCTTTAAAAAGTCTGTATGTTAGTGATTTATTGTCTATGCCCATTACCACCCTGAATGCGCCCGATCTCGCCTGATCTCGGAAGTTAGTGATTTATTGATACTGAGATAACCCGAGGTATTCAGTAATTGCTATTTCATACTACTGATCACTGGGTGGACACCAGTCTGGACACTAAGGCAGGATCCACCCTGTAAGCCTTCTGCTGTACCACCCCCTCGGCCTTCAGCTGTTAGATCTTGTGGAGATCTGGGGAGAGGCCAACATGGGCACCAGGATTGGCTGGTGGCAATTTATAATGACCTGATCAGGAGGAGTATTTTCATTTTAACCATAGTGTTGAAGTGCATCCTGGCCTACTTCTTGGTAGTTCATGAGGGGTATTGGATCAGATTCTGGTTCCCAGTTAATGACAATTTACCCTGGAAAGATGGAGGAGTTTCTGTTTACCAACTTGTGCATACTGTATAAGATAATGAAAGCTTTATTCAGACTTTTAAAAAGATTTAAAATTCAACTCAGGAAAAGACTACTGAAACAAATATTCCTGAATTTAAAAATGGCGAAATGAGGACAGTTCACTGATTGTGTTTGGCCTTTTTTCCCCCCACCAAAACTCTTTAACCTCTCCCCCTCCGTTTAAAATCATAATTGTGCTGTGGTGGGAATTGTGACCATACCCTTCTTCGAGTGTAGCCGAGATTTTCTGAAACAGTTGCTTCCCTCCGTCAGGCTTTCTTAATTCCTGTTCTTACCTAGAAATTATTCCATGCTCCTGAACTTTAAGATGGGAAACTCTTCCTTTCCTTTCCCTTTCCCTTCATGTTCAACATCATTCAGTCAGTCGTTCATTTGTTTAATAAATTCATTAAACGATGACTTGACTGTGTACTGTGTAGCATGAATTCATCTGGGTGCTGTTGCTGCACCCCATCTCACCCCATCTCCAGCTGTCTTCTTTGCTCCAGCTTCTACCAATCTTGTTCCAGGCAAAACTGACCAGTCCATAATTAGGATCCCAGATAACTCATTTGCACAACTCCACTCCCATGCGTCTTATTTGCATTGGGAACATGTGGTCCGATCTCATTGGTAGATCACAAGTACTTTGCAACTTTGCATCGCCTGTCCTTTCACCTGGGTTGCAGGTGGTTTAGGGCTGTATTAAGTAATTCACTGCACTGCTGAACTTATATGTTTTATTATAGCAGTGTGTCACTTACAATTGTTATATTCATTGAAGTGGGACATTAAGCTGTTTGAATGTTGTACAAGCATATAGAGGCATAGTATATATAAAATACATACAATCTGTACGGAAATGCTCATAAATCCTATTATATTTAAATCTTCTGGGAGCCTATCTGCTGTATCCAATAACTTTAGGAGTCCAGGATGTGCTGAGGCGGCGTACATGAACAGGGCATGGAGAGGTAGCTTTAGGGACCCGACAGGGAGCTGGTTGTGGGCTCCGGGTGTACCCTTGGCATTGGTGGCCCACCTGAGACAGCTGCTTCCTGGTTGTGTGGGCCTGGTCGGCCCCACCACTGCCACAGCAGATGCAGAAGAGCTGTGCTGGAGAGCAAGGCTGCAGATGCTGGGAGATGAATGAATTCTGGAGGGCGGAAGGAAGGAAAGGCAGAGACAGAGGCCATGTGGGGTATGGGATGTGACCTCGAGTTCTGATGCTTTTTCAGTCTGGGGTCTTTAAACCCATTTGGGAGAAATGAAGAAAGAAAGGCAAGCCACTTTTCTCTTTAAAGAAAAAAGTCTGACGGGACATGGATGTATATGCCAGGGCCCTGTGCCTTGGGGGAAGTGAAGCTGGTGGTAATTGACTCATACCTGTCTGCATTCCAGATTCCCAAAGGACTTAACTAGAAACTGCTCCGTGTGACTCCTTGGGGAAGTAGGGTCTCAGCCTCCCAGGAGAGGAACACTGACTTTGCCTTCACACTCTTCATTGTGTGAGTGCTGGTCGTGGTGTGGCTGCCCTCGGCTGCTGTGAGTCAGCCCTGCCCGGAGTGACCGTATGTTGAACAGCTACTGTTGAGGCTGTTGTTGAAGCTATTGTGTCACTCACTCCTCTCACTGAGTTTCCCTGCTAGTTTGTTTTTTTCTGTCGGCCCTCGACTTTCCCACCCAGTATGATTTGTTCTGAAACGGATGTGCTCTTTGTTCTGGCAGCCCATGGTACATTCAGTAATTTTCCCCAATGGCACTGTTTTGTTCTCGTACTCTTTACAGTAGGTATAGTAACTGCGTAACAAAACTGCCCCAAACTTAGTAACTTACGGCAACACAGATTTACCTCGTCATCTCTGAGGAACAGGAGTTGAGGAGCAGCTTAGCTGGGTGGTTTTGGCTCCTGGCCCCTCAGGAGAGTGTATTTAAGCTGTTAGCTGAGGCTGGAAGAAGGTCCCATCTCTACCAAGTTCAGATAATCTGCTTCTAAGCAAGCTCCTGCTTGTGATTGTTGGCAGGCAGCAAGTGTTGTTTCTCTCCTGCACGTGGCCAGAGAGTTGCGGTCCTTGATACGGGACTGCTCACAATATGGCAGCGTGCTTCGCCCTGACTAATCTGAGATGAGAGTAAGCCAGAGTCCAAGCCAACGTGGATTTGAAATCCTGCATGTAAAATACCCATTGCTTCACCGGGCACTGCTGGTCAAGTAGACCTATCCTCTGCTTGTGTGGGGTATGGCTGCCAGGGGGAATGGCTAGGGGGTAGAGTTGTTGCCAATACTGCAGTGGCCTAGGATAATACTCCGGTTCATGGAAGTCTTCCCTTATCTTTCTGTCCCATTTCCCCATGAGCTTTTGGAAAGCCCCCCTTGTGTATCTTTTGTAGCACTTTAGGCTTATGAGGAAAACTGTGTACCTGGCTCAATATTCAAATAGAAATATGCTTAAAAATTACTCCATGAAAAAAAATTCCTTGATGATTTATCCGCTCTGTGGTGTTTTTTTATGATACGTTTTTGAGTTATCGTCTGATATTGTTATAGTCCCTGTAAATATTCTTTTTTCTTTTTCAGGCCCAGCACAGACTCAGATGCATCCTTCCTCTGGGTATAGATTACATCCTCAAAACTACATTGCTGCCTCAGGACATTACTCTCAAGGACCTGGGAAAATGACCTCATTGCCGCCCGAGAGCCAGTGTGGGGATTACTACGCTGGTCTCTACCCAGTACCCACCCACAATGTGGCGGCGCCCAGCCCAGCGAGCCAACCCCCCGCAGCACAGCAGCTGTATGGCAGGGGCCCTCTGCCCCCGCAGGCGATGGGCTCCTCTTTCCAGGGTGCTGCGCCATCAGCATCTCAGTTGCATACGAGTGCCTCCCAGCCATACTCCTTTGTGAATCACTGCAGCCCGCCAGCGGTTTACTCTGCCAACTCTTCGGTGGCTTCTCAGGGATTTCCCCCGACTTGTGGTCATTATGCCATGTCAACTGTTTCCAATGCTGCGTATCCTAGTGTTTCCTACCCCTCTCTGCCTGCTGGTGATCCCTATGGGCAAATGCTTACCTCACAGAATGCGCCTACTTTCAGGCCAGGTAAAGATCATTCGTTTTCCGGTCAAAATACACCTATCAGCCATCCATCGCCACTTCCACCTCCTCCACCACCGCAGCAGCAGCAGCAACAACAAAGTCTTTCAGGATACAGTAATCCATTGTGGTCAGCCCAAGACAATCTCAACCGAAACCACACCGCACCCCCAGCTCCAGCCAGCAACAGCCCCTTGCATACTGGTAGGTTGAATGACAAGTTTACCCAAGTGTGGTTGAAGACCAAGTGCATTTCCAGCTATTATTTGCATGAATGTTAAAGATAGCACTGCTTATAGAAAAATTGGAAATTGGCTGCCTTTGCAATTGATTTCTGTATTACACAGGAGCTCCCTGAACCTTGCCCTCTACCCTAAATGTAATTAACCATCCAGCCATTGATTGGCCCCCTGTAGTCTGGTTCCTCACCGTGACTGGAACCTCACTCGATGCTTAGTGAGGTGGTCTATTCCTCTACAGTCATCATCTGCCTGAAAGTGAGTGAGGCTGTGGTGAAAAGAGGAGGATCCACAGGGGCTGGGCTCTGTTGGCCTCGACTTGTTCTCCTCCTTCATCCCGTGAGAGCCTTCTTTTCCTCCCAGTGCCCTGATTGCTCGTGTATGTGGCTTGTAGCACGGCCTGGTTTCCTTAAGCTAGCCCCTTAGAGGCGTTCAAGGAAGGTATGCTTATGACACATTAAAACTGACGTTTTCTTTTTCCCAGTGGGCAAGTTGGGGTAATGGATAGGACAGGGGAAGGATGAACAAGCCAGTGTGTGGTTAAGCTTATTAGTTCAAAAAGGACTTTTTATTGTGGGTTTTCTATAGGCTGAGCTCCTTTCTCATTCAACTTGTGAACTTTAATAACAGATTCTGATAACTGAATGAAAATGGTGGAGAATTAGTAAGACCAATGTTTTAAACAAATGGTAGTGATTTAAAAGGGGACATTTTTCTTACACAACAAGAAGTGTGGCTTTGGGTCCACATAGCTTGTCCTCAGCATTTTTTCTCTTCTCTTTTCTCCTTGCTCCCCTTAACACGTTGGTACCTTCAAAACAAGATAAATGACGTACCTTTAGGCATCCTGTCAGAGTTAAAACTGGAAGGGATGGCAGGAGCAAGAAGAGGGAAGTGGGATAGACAGATTTCCTTGCATATATATTTCCTTTCCCATTTCTTTGCTGCCCACTTGGTTCCACCTCTTCGCGGCCCTATGAGGGTGAGCAAAACTGCCCTGGAGGATTTCCAAGGCGATGAACTTTATGGAAGCAGCTTGCCTGTCACTTCTTTCTCTCCTGGAGCAGCTGATGGGTTTGAACAGCTGATCTTTCCATTAGCAGCCTGACACTTAGCCGGGTACTGCCTGATCATTTGACCTAACTTTTTGAAAAGGCTAGAAAATGAACACTTTGCTTTATATACTCCCCTAGGAAAGGAGGAGTGGAGGAGATTAGCATTGACTGGATAATTGGATGCGCCTCCAGAGCGTCTTGTCATGGTTCTCCTGCGTGGCACAGTACTAAGGTCACTCACCCAGATGGCAGTCTTCAGCCCCAGTCCAAGGAGCTGGAGTCTCCAGAAACAGTCTTGGCAGTCTGGATTGTTTATTTCTGCCCAGATCTCAAGTGATGCTTTGTAACAGAACTGAACTTTATTCCAGTCTCTCTGTCTTCCAAATTGGGGCTAGAGAGCAAGAACAATCTAAATTGAGTTGACGGTGACCATTAATGTTAAGACACAGTGTCGCCTAAAACTTGACTGCCGTTGAGTTGATTCTGAGTCATGGTGACTCTGCAGCCTCAATCTCGTCCCTTCAATTTTCTTAAACTCCCAAACTCAAAGACCATCAAACGAGAATGCAATTGGAATCCATTAAGGATGACAAAACTACCAGTTTGATATGATGTAAATTGGAGAGTGCAGAGTTCTTTCGTAAAGGTTGGAGAAATGGAAATTGCACCTTAAGAAATATAGAGACCAAGTTGGAGGATATGCTGAAAAACAATTGCATCACATTTTGTCATTTTTGTTTAATAAGTTTGTGTGATTTTATGGCAATACTTTCTTCGTTTATCCTTGTGTACCATGTACAAGGAATGCAGTTCTAAGTAACAAGGCAGGAACAGCCTGCATTTTCAGAGAACAGCAAAGGATTTAGTCTTGAGTCGTAGGTTCTGTCTCCAAGTTCACATCAACGAAACCCTTGCACAGTAGTTCTTTATGCATAGTGTCAGTCTTATGCGTTTTTTTCTGCTATATCCCTATTAGGAGAGAGGCACTTTTTTTCTTGGTTGGTTTCCTAGGCTGGGTCTGTCAAAAAGCAAAACCACCATGCTAACAAAGCCATTGTTTTAAGTTGTATAGTGTTGTGTATATGGGCACAAGCGTCTACATAATGATAGGCGATTGTAGCTACTGCAAATAAGGAATTTTGGGCAACAAATGTACAAATGTGCTTGATACAATGGATGTATATATGATTTCTGATAAGAGTTTTGAGACCCCCCAATAAAATGATTTTTTTAAAGGGGGATTAGCTCTTTTTCTTTACATTGATATTTTTGGGTTTTCTGTTAACACCACACAATCACTTCTTGTTGCCCTCTTACTGTTGGACATTTAGACCATTTCCCATTTTTTGCTGTTTTAATTTGTGCTATGCATAAAGTTTAAAAGAAAAAAAAAAGGACTCAGTTGCCTTCAAGTTGATTTTCCTCTCTGAGGGCCACTCGGGCAGAGAACAGAGTGTGGGTTTCCGAGGCTGTCAATCTTCACAGGAACAGAAAGCCTCATCTTCCCTGGAGCAGCTGGTGGGGGAGCGCTTCTGCCTCACGCGAACTCCTTTGGCCATATTTCTTTATATGTCTTATTGCCTTTGACTGCGTGCTTCAGCTTGTTTATTAAAAATTACTCGTGGAAATAATTTGTAGCCTGTGATTATGGAACCTTCCTCCAGAGAGGCACTTTTGTTTGCCTCTCTGCCAGCTAGTTGTCTCAAGGCACAACGGGCTTGTGTTCATGTTAATCCAAGGTCAAGGCTGGCTGTCACAGGTGTTCTGACCCCCAGCTGATGGTGTGCGGAGGGGTTAGTTTTTCTGGTTTGACGTTATCATAAGAGCATAGCCCTTCCCAGGTCCCATGAGCTCTCTGCAAGGCCATTCAGGTTGGCAGCTGATGTTAACAGGGACAGGAGCTTTGCAGGTTGGGCCATTTCTCTGGGTTTTCAGTGTCTTCTAGATTTTGGTCCAGAAATTCAGTACGATAATATTAAATTCATCACTGAGCTATTAACTCTGACCATTTTAAAGAGGTATTTTTAACATACCTTTTAAAGTTATCCTTAGTGGAACGATTGAGGTCACTGTACCTAGGTCATTGTTATCAAGAGCAGAAATGTCCTGTTTTTAGATGGTTTTAAAATTTCTTAAGAAGAACAAAAGTAAAACTAGTATACTCATTTCCCCGTCTTTCTTTTTTTGAAAAGTATTTATTGTGAATTGGGTGAATGTATATAGAGCCAGTCATCTGTTTCATATTCCGGCATTGGTTCTCTGCCTATTTTATCTCATCCGCTGCCATCCTCTCAGTGTCACACCCTGTAGCCCACCTCCCTGTGTTTCCTGTCTCGAGGCCAGTGACTCTCCACCTTCCTAAGGCCGCAGCCCCATTCTGCAGTTCCTCATGTGGTGGTGACCTCATAGGTGGGCTTATCTGCAGGTGGGTGGACCCCCCTGGAGATGGATGGAGAAACGGTGGCTGTCTCAGTTCCTAAGACCATGGGAAATACAGTCTTAGGCAACCTCTGTGAAAGGGTCATTCGAGCCCCCAAAAGGGTCTCGACCCACAGGTTGAGAATTCTGCTCTAGGCTTTCTTCTTTCCTAACCCTTCTGCACCGTGTGTTTAGAAAAACGTCACTCCCTTGATCCCATATAGTTCTTCTGAGGCAGGTCTTCATAACAGTAGCAAAATTGCAGCTATGAAGTATCAATGAAAATAATTTTATGGTTGGGGGTTAACCACCACATGAAGAACTCTTTAAGAAGGGGAGAACCGCTGCGCTAAGCTATGCACACAGCAATCGTGCTGTCATTTCTCCGATGTCAAACTCACCGTGGTGGAGGCCATGCCCACTCATAGCGAACCCACAGGACAGGGAGAACTGCTCCTGTGGCTTTCCAAGGCAGTAACTCATTCCCCCCCGCCCCCAATGATTTTATTGGGGGCTCTTACAGCTCTTATAACACTCCATACATCATTTGTATCAAGCATATTTGTACTCATGCTTGTCATTTTCATTTCCAAAATATTTTCTACTTGAGTATAGCCTCCTCTTTCCCCCTCCTTTTTTTTTTAATTAAAAAAACAATCATTTTATTGGGGGGCAGTAACTCTTTACAGCAGTAGAAAACCCTTACTTTCTCCTGAGGAGTGACTAGGGTTTCTAACTGCTGACCTTGCAGTTAGCAGCCGAACACGTATCCACTGTGCCACACGGCTCCGTTGTTTCCCCCATTGACCTGTCTGCTGTTTGGCTGAAGATGAACTCCCGGGGAAGAGTCCAGTTCTCCACTCAGATTAGTGACCAAGGACCACACTTCCAGGGCTCCATCAGCCTCTGACAAGCCAGCCAGGTGCTCTCCGTGGGTTGAGGTTAGGGAGCTCTGTCAGTCATTCCTCTTGGGCCATCACGTCTGCTGTCATCAGGTCACTATTGAGTCAACAATTGCATGGTTGAGCCTTCTGTTTTTGCTTTCACCTCGTCCTTTTCATTGCTAACTACTATTCCAACGCATGTGCATACACCCCAATCTCTCTTTGGCCCTTTTTATTCCTTTCATTTTCGCCTTTTTTTTTTCTTGTTTGTCTTTTAATTTTTTTCTCCTGTGGGTATTGCTATCTTTTTCCAGAGTTCACTGACCTCTCTTATGCACTTGCTTCAGTATAGTTTTGGTTTTTAATTTCTAGTGAAATGTTCATTTTAATTTTCATTGGTTTTATAGAAATCTTTTATAGGATGTGTTTTCCTTTTCCTCTTTAAATAAAACAAAGCAATATTTGTATCATTCCTTTATGAAATTATGTTTTTCTTGTCTTGTGGACCATATGCAGAAGTTCCTTAAATGTGTTTGCGCGTTGGAAGAATATGAGGATTAAGCCAGGACCATGTTTTAGTTTGACTCAGGATTATTCAAGCCCACTGTTCTCTGGCCATGGAGAAGCAGTGGCTCCCCATCTTTCTTTGGAAGCAGGGAACTTTCTAGCGAGTATGACAGCCCTGCGTGGCCTTCATCCCGCCTCCATTCTGCTGCTCAGACCTGGACTGAGGGCAGCTCTCAGCCCTCACCGCACCCAGAAATGTTCTGTGGCATGGCGTGCGTGCCTTCATCAAGGAGCACGCTTTTCAGCCGCCTCCTCCCTGCCCTGTGCCCCTCTCAGCATCTCTAGCTCCTGGCAGCCCTGCCCTGCTCATAATGTGTTTGCCATTTAGCCCTTTTCTCGTCTCACTGAAAGCATCCTTTGTGGTTTCATTTCTCATGCATTGTGACTTTTGGATGATTTCAAGGAAGAAAGCAGAAACTTGCTTTTTTGCCTCCATTCCTAATTGGCAAGTATTTCTAAATAATTGCCTGTTCTCTGTACTCCTCCTCAGAGCAAATGCACAGGGAATTTTTGGGAAGTTTCCTGTTGATGCTTTGAACGATTTTAGGAACTATTGGTATCAATCAATAAATCTGAATCTGAAGATCTTGTAACATTTTTATGGTGTTCTTCACCTCTTCCAACCTATGTTTCCATTTTCCTTCTGGGATAATCTCCCTGGATCTGAAGAGCTGCCTTTACTATTTCTTGGAGAATAGATCTATTAAAGAACCCTGGTGTGCCATCGGATAAGTGTTGGACTGCTGATGGAGAGCTCGGCAGTTCAAACCCACCATGGAAGAAAGATGACGTCATCTGCTGTTATACAGACTGGCAGCCTCAAAAACCCTGTGATAGTCACTGTGAGTCAGAATTGACCGATGGTAGTGGAGTGGGTATCCAAGTGATGAAGTCTTCCAAGTTAAAAAATATATGTATCGGTATTTGAGAACATCTTTATTTTACTTTAATGTTTGAAATATAATTTAAGCTATACGCCATTTTTGGTTAAATAATACATTGTGTACATGTGCACGTGTTTTTAATGCTCTTAACTCTTTCTCATATCTTAGAAGTTTAATGATTCTTTCTCGCTTGACTATATTTTTGCGTATGTATTTCCTGTTGAAGGATCCTTGATGGTATAGTGGGTTACATATTGATTGGGATGCTAGCTGCAGGGGCAGCAATTTCAAACTACAACCTGCTCCTTGGAGGAAAGATGAGGCCTTCTACTGCATGAAGTTTTCATCTCTGCAAACCCGCGATAGCTCTCCTCTGTCCTGTAAGGCTGCAATGAGTAAGAAGTAACTCCATTGGCAG
Organism: Nesogale talazaci; assembly: GCA_004026705.1. Taxonomy (NCBI): domain Eukaryota; kingdom Metazoa; phylum Chordata; class Mammalia; order Afrosoricida; family Tenrecidae; genus Nesogale; species Nesogale talazaci. The sequence continues at coordinate 11,823 of PVJH01017611.1, read as the reverse complement.
TGAAGTTTTGCTTTTCTTAATTTCCCATGTGTGTGTAATACCTCGCCTCTTACTCAGTAGTTAGACTCTGGGAAAGCCCAGTGAACTATCACAAAGGCCCATTATGATTGATATGCTTTTCATTCCAGAAGTCCTATCTACAGTTGCCATCAGGTCTGGAGATACTATTGAATAATGTAGTAATACTGGTAGTAGGTGCCATTGGGTATTCAAGAAAAACTGTTTAGAATTGTTTATGAAAATTTAAGAAAGCAGTATTTCAGGAAACTTGTCATTGCATTTTGTAAATGGTTTGTTTCTCCTTTTTGGAAAAATAATTCCTTCAGACCACCTTAATCCTCAGTGTGCTAGATAAATGTGATGCCACCACAACTTTTTTTTTGGGGGGGGGGCATCACTGCCCTCTGGTGGTCGTGGGAGGTATCCAGAGCTGCTCCTGAGAGCCGCCGCTGGATTTGAACCGCCAAGCCCACGGGCCGGCCACCATAACTTCTATCAGAACTTCAACTCTTTCTCATATCATGTTTTGTCAGCAAATCTTTTTCAATGTATTTCAAGTTCATTGCTATGGGTGAAATAGTTTCTTGCCTTCTCTTACAGATCCCTTGTCCCGTCCTCTTATGCAAAATGCTCAGTCACTCAAGCCCAGCCCGGTAGTGTCTACCGTTCCGTCAGGAACCTCGGCAACAAGAACACCTCCCGCTGCAAATCACCCAGTTAAGCCTGTGGCTTCTGTCACACAGCCAGCAGAGCTACTGCAGCACAAAGGTATTGAGAAAAGTTTTGCACTATGTACTCAAATGATGAAATTTTGACAGTCCAACTTTATAATTGTAGTTAATAGAAAACAGGGAAAAAAAAGTCATTTACCACCTCAATTAAACATGGCTTTCCATTTTCATATGTTGACCTTCAGTTTCTATTTATGACTATATATTCTACATAATCCCAGTCATTGTTTGTTTACATGTCACTTTGTACCTTTTCCATTTGTTAAGCTTATCAGTCCTTCATATAACTTCCTGATCTTCTGCTCGTTTCATAGCTAATAATCCATCATGTTGATGTATTATAATTCCCTAATCTATGCCTCTCTCTCACAGGTGATTTTGTTCTGTTTTTGTTTTTTTTTGGGGGGTGGGGTGGGATGAATCACTGCCTCTGGTGGTCGTGGGCGCTACTCCTGGGAGCCGCCATTGGATTTGAACCGGCAAGCCCACAGGCTGCAGTCCCACACTCAGCCACTTACGCCACTGGGACTCAGCCCTTATAAGATAGATTTCTTTTTTTTGCGGGGGTGGGGGGGGTGGGTTTTGTTTTGTTTTATACAGATTTTTTTTTTTTTTACAATAAAAGACTCAAGATTTCCTGATCTACTGAATATCTATGTTTTATTTGATAAATCTTGTGTTGATCATGGCTATTAAAAGAAAGTCTTTGACCCAGTTTGGGGGGTGGAAATGAAATGGTAGTATTGACAACCAGTGATTGGTGTGATAATAGTCTTAAGGTGTGGAACACCTGATGGGTCACTAAGGGACATTTTTTGAACTTAGCATCCCATATTGCCTCTTTTTTTTTTTTGGAAGAGTTATTCATCTGGCAAGCATCCCAAAGCCCTTAATGTTTCAGTTTTATATACTGTATTTTTCATTGGACCCAAGCCACTAAACTGCTGTCAGGACTCTAGATTGTGTTTCCAGAGCAACCGTTAACAATATTTTAGGGACTGTTTTCTCTTAATACTGACAGCTCCCAACTCAATATAGCAAAATTCTGTCTCATGTATTTAAGGGGGGAAAAGAAAAACATCATAAATTCATAGGCTGTTCCCATTGTCAACTGTTTTATAAGGTCCACATTTCTGTCAATTGGATCAGTTTATACTTTCTAAGTTTCCATATTTGATTTTTATGGGAAGCTTAATTGCACAGGGGTATCCAGGGAGGCCTGACCTGTTAGTGAGTGCACTGGGAATGGAATCTATTTCTTATAAATATTTGCCTTTAAGATGAAGGATTCATCCCAAAGGTTTCCTTGCCTTGCGTAGAAAAACACTTGACAGATTGAAACCTATCAACCTGATGATAAGAATGGTGTAGTGTCCCATCTTCTGCATCCATGGCTGTCTTCCACTCATGATTGTCTCTTGTCTTTTGGCCTTTTACACTATCTCTTCTGTTTTCTTTCTTCCTGTCCTATTTTCATTGTGACTGTCTTGCTTAGACTCCTCCTAACTCTTTCAATCAAAAGATCATTTTCTGAAACTATGTTTCCAGGAAAGAAATCACAATTAATGCTGCTGCTGTTTTCTTACTAGGAAAATAGAAGCAGCTACCTTTTATTGAGCATTTACCATGTATTAGACACTTAGTATTATCTCGGTTAATCCCTGTATTGATCCTACCAGGCAGGTATCATTTCTGTTTTATAAATGAGATCGACATACCATAGGCTAAGTTAATTTACAAGTTAAGTAAGTTAAGCAGCAGCGTGAGAGATCTTTCAATGAAGCCTCCATTTTGTTATACCAGTTGTTTTGTTGGCTGTTGACAAACTCATCCAAGATAAATGCCCTGTGTGAATAACAAAAGAAAATGTGGAAGACATTTTAATTATAGCTATTATTGTTCCTTTTTCTTAAATGAGAACCTCACTCTTCGGATAGATCAAGGTTAACCCATTGCTATTTGCAGCTGAGTTGTTTCCCCTTCACAGCAGAGCTGGGTGTAGGACAGAGTGGAAAGGCCCCCTGGTGCTTTCTAAGACACTCTATGTCTGGCAAAGTGGTTGGTGGTTTCAAACTGCTAGTCTATTAGGTTAGCAGCAGATCGTGTTAGCCCCTGCAACGCCAGGGTACTTTCAGATCTGGGTGTACAACCTAATTGCTTGTGTTTTAGGGCAACAGAATATGTACGGTTGTGCAAGTTGTCCGTTACATGAGTGGTGCCTCTTAGAGACAACTTGCACAGTGCCTGTTGTGAGCCTGACGTAATTCCTAAAATATTAAAACTTCACAGAGCTCAGGTTAATCCTTCCATAGTTGTTCTCCCGAACCATAGCATTTGTACAGCCTTTATTTTTTTGTTTTGTTTTGTTTTTTTGTTTGTTTGTTTTTGTTTTGGGGGCATCACTGCCCTCTGGTGGTGGGAATAGGAGGCCCAGCCTTGCTGCTGGATTTGAACCTCCAACCCAGTGGGCCACAGTCCTGCACACAACCACTACGCCACCAGGGCTAAGCTTGTACAGGCTTTAAAGGGGAAATTTCAAACTCCTTGCCTACAAGCCAATTGAAGAAACCGTGTAAGTCCTTGAACATATGAGATGTCAAAAAGTTCATAGAAAAGTGCTGTTGGCTTCTTATGACAACTTTATTTTTATTTTGGAAACAATGCAACTTAATTGGCTCATATAGTTGATAGGAGCTACGAGTAATTATATACACTTTTCAGGGGGTAGCATAATATAGTGATGAACAAAGATAAAAGTTTAACAATTATTTGTTCATTTAAAAAAAAAAATCTTCCACTAGAGGACTGCAGTTTAAAGCCCGTTTCTCTTAAATACCCTTTTTTCTTTTAGATTATGATTTAAAACAAAAAGCAAAAAAAACCTTATTGTGATTAAATGAATCCCGTGAAGTGATACTTGATATCATCTTTGTTTTAAACAATGAGCCTTTCTTGTAACACTTGCAAAGCTTATACTTTCCTTTTTGGAGTCAGAACTGATCAAGAATAAAATAGATACTTGAGTTAGAAATTATTTTTTCACCCAATCATACATCATCATAAAAACTGAAAACTAAACCTACTGCGTCCAGGTCCGCTTCAACATGTAACATATGGTCTGGGACTGTAAGTCTTTGTGGAAGCTTCATTTTTTTCCCCTGAGAAGTGGCTGATGGATTTGAATCCCTGATCTTGTACTTAGCAGTACCTACTTCGTATATAGTAGTACGCCAGGACTCCTGTCACAATAATACTATGTATATTAAAGAGTATGGGGTATGACGCACTGTTACAATGAGGCAGGGATTAGATACATTTGGCTTCTAGTTTTTATTTTTGCACATCTTAAGTGCTGAACATTTTTTATTCATCCCAAGTAAATGAGAATGGTATTAGAGATTTTGTAAAGCAGTATTCTGGTTTTTCTGAGCTATGTGTCAGAAACTGTTGTTACTGTTTATAAAGCTTTCTTTTCCATTGTCTATATGATTGGGGGAATTGTTGATATTTTCATGTAGCAATTTATTTCCCTCAGCTATCATCAGTGTTTGTCTTCCTTGACACAAGGCTGATATACAAGGGGACTTCTAAAAGTTCCTGGAAATGAGATTGAAAAGATCTTGATTCCCCCCTCCCCCCCCATAAGCTTCCTCATATCATATTTCATCTTTGTCTTATAGATGACGAAACTGAGGCTTGGGGGTTATAGGTTTCTGTGTTAGTCTGGGTAGACTAGAGAAACAGATCAATAGACACTCATGTGTATAAGAAAGAAGTTTATATACAAGAGTAATTGAAGATTGAGAAAACATCCGAGCCTAATCCAGTCCAAGGTCATAAGTCTGATATAAGTCGATATGTCCGATAACAATCTATAAGTCCTCTTCAGACTCACAAAGCGCATGCAATGACACCAGGATAATCACAGGCCAGTGGATGCAGTCTTGTGTATCCTATGACTGTAGAAGCATCTCAGCACTGAAAAGGGTCTCCCCATGGCTCCTCCAATTTTCAGGGTTCCGGGTCTGTCAGCATGCTGCCATGTGTCTTGTCAGGTGCAATGCCTCCCAGGGAGTGAGCGGATACAATCCGATTGTAATGCCTCCAAGAAGGAATTACCACATTTCCTAGAATTCTCAGAGAAGGCCATGCCTCCACAGAGGTTTCATTAGCTCTCCAGATTGACAGACTAGACACCATCCCCCTTTCCCCCATAATCTTTAGCCTCAAATTGACACCAGATTAAGTGACTGCCATCGTTTCTGACACAGAGACATAGACTCTGGGTAGAAGGGGTGCCACAGCCCAGAGTAGTTGATCTTTTTCTTCTAAATCCAATGTCCATTTTGCTTCATCAGAAGTTATTAAAAAGCTTGTTCCTCTATCCCATTGCCGATAGGATAGTTAATTATATCCTTTAAATGTATTTTTAGCAAAAACTTCAAGTTGTGGTATCGGCCATTTAACTTGTGAAGTCCTCTGGTGAGCCAATTGGTGAGCCAAATTTTACTCTTGTCAGAAAGACTGGGTTTATTTTTCAATTAAAGTGTGTTCATTAGATTTCGAAGCGATATCAAACTCCTCAGAGAAATAGAAGAAATGTTATCTAAATTGCCCAAACTGGTCAAATTTAAATGGCAGATCTAATAGAAATAATTTATCCTTTTTAATAGTAGATTATAAAAGCTATGTGTCCATATGCTGTCATTATTTACTCTGAAGTAAGGCAGTGTTGTATCTAATATTAGCTAACATAAGACTATTTACAGGGGCCTTCGTGGGATAGGGCCTTGTTATGCATTGGGGCTGCTAACTGCAAGACTCCCAAGTCTAGCCCACCAGCCACACCTTGGGAAAAAGACAAGACTTTCTGCCCCTCAGTCTCAGAAACCAGTAGAGGATACCATTTCCTAGATGGTTTCTGTGAGTTGGCATTAATGAGAATCTATTTGTGGAACAAGGATTGTCTTGAAAGGATTGTATCCCTTCAGTAAATATATAGATATTGCATGTATCGAATCCTATTGTTTAACCTTTTAACAAAATTTTACTATTATGAAAAGCTGCCAACAGTTTCCAATTCAGTGTTTCTCACATGTACAATTTAACAGCACCAATTACCTTGATCAGGTTGTATACCTTCAGTGTTAATCTGGGTTGACTAGAGAAGCAGATCCAGAAACACTCATGTATGTGTAAGAGAACTTTATAGCAAAGAGTAATGTACATTCAGTCCATATCAATCCATAAGTCCAATATTAGCCCCTCTGTCTGGTATCAATCCATAAACTCCTCTTCAGACTCACACAACATATGCAGTGGTGCCGAGTGCAGGAAGATCACAGGCTAGTGGGTGGAAAGCCTTGTAGGTCCAGTGGTGGAAGCATCGCAGCACTGGCGTGGGTCTCCACGAGCTCCTCCAGCTCCAGGGCTCTGGCTCTATCAGTGTGTCTCTATGGGGCTTGTCAACAGGAATGTCTACCAGGGAGAGGAAGCAGAAAGAAGGTATAACTGGCCTCCAGCTATTTTTCTTCTTTGTGCCTCCAAATCAGGTCGTCAAGCTGCTACCTCATTGATAGGCTAGACTCCACTCCATCATAACTTGACAAGAGATTATGTAACGGCCACACTTATTTGTTGTTGTTGTTTAGTGCTTAAATGAAAACTAAGTGTAAAAATTAGAACTAGCTCTGTTTTCATCAGGTGTTGTGATTTAAAATTCTGAACATGAGATAAAAATAGTTTGTGTCTTGTCCTGTTATATAATAAGTTTCACTTTCCAAGACTGGCCCAGTAGTGGTCACTGTTTTGTCAGGAAGCACATAAAAAGAAAAATATGTGCTACCAAGTACTAATAGGTCGGTACTTAAAAATAATTAATAGTATCAAAGATTTTATAAAATATTGAATTGACTATAAGGATTATATTTCAAGGCTTGTAAATGTATCCAAAATTATTGAATAAATTTCTCATTACTCTTTCTATACTACATTTCCATATTTCTGAATTGAGGGGCTTCCTATGAGATCCAGCCTTGTTCCGAACATGCTTACCCCTTAATTGAAATATGTTTCGCAAGGAAAAAGAAAGTTCTCCAACATCAGGGATCCTTGATTCCTCTTGTCAGTATGCTGGGTGCTTTCCCTGTGGTGCCTAAGGTTTTTATACGCCAGGACAATATATCACAGGAAGATTTAGAGGGAGCTAAGGGTATGTGTCTCCTTTGTAAAGTGAGAGAAAGACTGTTGTAAGGAGGCAGTATCAGGCGCGGGGAAGCTCTGGACACTGGCTCCCTTCACATCCTTCGTGTGTGAGAACCCTTGGACTCTGAAAGCCCTCCTCTGCCTGCCTGTAATGGGAAGACCGGCTCTGGAAAAGTAACTGTTGCACAAGCTCTTAAATTTGAAAAAGCCGCAGGGATATGCTCTCTTATGACTCACTTTATTTATTCCCAGTGTAGTTGTATCTAGGGAACAGTGAGATACCATTTATTAAGCAACTCCAAGGATTTGATCTCCTGGAGAGTTTTGCCTAAAGGTGCTTTATTGGTCGATAATGTCAGATTCTTTCTGTGACGTCTTTCTTCTCCTTTGATTTGCTAGGATCATACCTCAGAGGGTTTGGTTAAGACAAAATAAGTTAGAACATAGCATCCCCTCTCCATTTGGTGTTGGTGGTGGGCGGTCCTCTATGTATAATTCTGTAGTGGATTGCAAGGTCTTTTGGAGAGGATGCAATAGTCTTCCACCCTCTTGTATGAGGAGTTTCAAAGGGTGCATGGAAAAATGAGGTTACAAGAAAACGGAATATCCACCAACTTATTTAAACCCCCTCATATGTGGCCTAGGGGTTCTGGCTTAAACAGAATATCAGTAGAGGCACTTGAGGGAACCCCTATAACCATTCACATATCTTAGTGTATATCTAAGTCAATATATGCAATATATACACTCTCAGTAACTCCCCAGTTATTATATCCTTTTCGTACCTACCTCAGTGTATACCAGAACATTTCAATATAAAATTCAGACATCATAGCATTCCGCTATGGATTAGCTGAAATGCCATATTCTTACATTGCTCATATTCCCAAGCTTTTAGCAGGTTTACTAGAACAAGCAAGGGTAGGCCACCTTCAAAGCATGTTAAGAATCACAGTTTAAAGCCTTCGAGTCTTGACAGTTTGTCTCCAGTGCTTCTTAAAAAGGATCACAGGCTTTTCAGGAAGGGAAAACTTTAATATTTTGATGACATTCTGATAACACATGTTAAGCTGGGTTGTCTAGAGAGACAAAATTAGTGACACTAATATATGAGCTTTACATCAAGAAGTAACTTTATATCACAAAGGTGTCCCGGCCCAGTCCAACTCAAGTTTACAAGTCTGATGCAAAGACAAGACCCTCTTCACACCCAGGTAGCATTAGGCTGATGGCACAGACATGTGAAGCAGGAAGATCACAAGATGGTGGCTGCAGTGCACAGATCTAAAGCAGATGGAAACGAGGCGGGGTGCTGGTAGCTTTCTGGGTTGGGGGACCATGTGGAGCTGCCCCTGGAGACAGCAAGCAGGAAGGCGAAGGGGTAGCAAGGAAGAGTCTCCATTGTCTCTCACTGTTGGACAAAAAAGCGTATACCAAGCAGGTATCATTGGACTGTTACGTCATTGAGAGGTTGGGCCCTGCCCTACCCTTACCCAAGGATATCTACTTGACGCAATCCCTACTCTTATAGTACAGTGCATTTGCAATCCCATTTGAAGCTAAAATTGTATTATACAGACCAACCAACCCCTGTCATTGAGTCGGTACTATAACTCAGAGCTCCCCTACAGGTCAGGGTAAAACTGCCCCTGGGAGTTTCTGAGACTCTAACTCTTTACCAGAGTAGAAAGCCCCGGGGTCTTTCTCCCGCAGAGCACCCGGGGGTCTCTAACTGCCGACCTGTGTGTAACCACTATGTCACCAGGCCTCTCTAGAGGATGCTGAATAACAATACACTTCTCATCTCTTTTACTTGTATGATTTGTCTGAGTGCATTAATTAGTTGCTCTTTAGATCCCCCCCACCCACCCACCCACCCATATAAGCATCTCATTTTCTTTCCATTTAAACCTTGGATATTTTTGATACTCAGGAAAATACATTTTGAGTTAGTAAATCTGGAAGAAAATATTTATTTTATATATATATTTTCCCAAGATGCTCTAATTAGCATCAGTACTTTCATATTCACTCAGTCTTGTAAAGAATGAACTCTTATTTCTCCTGCTTATTGACCTCTAAAATACTTCATTTTGTATTAAGTTCTTAATTGAAGTATTTCTTGTCTAATAGCCTCCCCCTTCCTTTTTTTCTTGTTAGCTGTTAACATAAGTTTAGTCATAAACCTGTCAGTATATTTAACCTCAGGTCTAAATTTAGTCAGATTTTCATTGTACCTAGGCTATTATTAGAGGACCCTGCTAGCTCTTGAATTCGATATTGCAAAGCATCAGATTTGTTTCTTGTGCTGCCTGAATTTCATGTTTCATCGTTTTACACTTGTCCTGGTGATTTTGGGACAGCAGCTGTTTTCCCGATGGAGACGGTGTTTCAGCAAAGCCGGATGTCCACAGCACCTTCCCTCCAATGGGCAGACCATAGCTTCCTTCCTCTACTCCTTCACTTCGCTCTTCGCAGCTCAGACGGACTTCTTCATTCCTTTATGAGTTAAGCTTACCCAGGGCCAATCTGAATGTCCTCCCGAATAAGCAGTGAAGAGAACATTCGTTGACTCTATATGTCTTTAGTGTACAGCTTCTAGTGTTAGGAAATAAATGTTGCTGAAATTCCCATTGGATTCCTATGTGGGGTTTTGTCTGTTTTGTTTTCCTTTTTTTTTTTTCCCTTCAAGTTAACCTGTGCATTTTTTTTTCTTACATGAATGTTTAGTCCTTTAATGAAATGGTTTTTTTTTTTTAATTACGATTGCTTCAAAAATCTTGTGGGTGTTCAATTTGTCAAAATCCCAGTTTTAGCATATTAATTAAATCATAGAAACATACTCATTAAAAAAAATTAAGGGGATGACAGAGGTATTAGTCCTTGTGCCTTTTCCACAGACTCTGCCCTCTGCTGATGTCTTTCAGGTAGCCAGCTGTCTCATTTCCCTGCTGTAGACTCACCTGTCAGCCACAGGCTACCACCAAGATGACAAACCACCCGAAGAAACTTATTTTCCATGTTGGTCTTATTTGTGAGGCTAAGATTTCCGCCCCCTTCCCTTCTCCCCATCCTGGTGCATCTACCAGGAGCTGAGAACTATGCTGGATACAGTTCTTTTCTCTAACTGCCATTCTTTTTCCGTTATGAGTGCTGAGTTACCACCCAAGTGGCATTAGCAGAAGAAGGGTACCGATTCTCTGCGTGCGGGTTATATGCCGTGCAAATTGGGTCCCATAGAAATGATCACTGCCTGTGAAGAATGCACGGTTCCACAGGAAGTGTAGGACCAGGGTCCCAGGGTCCAAGAAGGTAAACAAATGTTCAGAGAGCTCAGTGAAGTTTTCAGAGACCATCGTGATGGTTTCCTAAGGATGATCAGTGTAGTACTTGGTACATTTACACACATGCGAGTTAGTTCATATTAAAATTGCTTGTACTAAACTGCTTCGCAGAAGTTTTCTAACATTTTCTGATTGGGGTCATAATAAATTTGCTCATATTAATATGCATGCTGGGATGTTCTTTGGAATGTCAGAGTTCTTTCGCACTTTTAATGCAATGTCAATTTTTAATTTCTTGTCTTTCCTGTTGGTTTGACTCTTGTGTTTGTGCTTTCCACAGGCATGCAGTATGGTGAATATGTTAATAATCAAGCTAGCTCCGCACCAACTCCCTTGTCATCAGCTTCCGATGATGAGGAAGAGGAGGATGAGGATGAGGAAGCAGGTCTGCTTTAGCTTTACACTAGTTTTCTTTTTTTATTTCCACAGCCCTAGCGTTCTTTAAAAACGTGTCTGCAGATTTAGTGCAATGAAACACTTGGTTTGGGATACCAATGGTTGGGCACCTAAAAAGAAAAAATGTGAATTTTGTTTCCCTCCTTTTTGAACATCTCTACCATCTCACACGTAACAGAATGCATCTCTCGGGATTGGGGGCTTGCTTTCAGAACTGTATTTCCTTCTGTGGTGCATGCAAAAGCATGCGTCCCTATTTTCAAGGCTTTGTGCAATGACTCCCTTTAACCACAGTGTTTGTACTTTCTGCTTTGCATGCTACTTAAGTCTACTCAGATGCTCGCCAGATGAATTCTATAAAGGCGTTAGAAGACGAGGGCAGTGTTTTGGTGCCCCTGTTATAGCTCGGCCAGGTACACGGTGGACTGTTAACCTGTGTGCTGCTCCACAGGAGCCAGAGGCAGCTGTTGTTCCTGTAAAGATCCACGGGGGCTTGCTCAGAGTCAGCATTCCCACGGAGGCAGTTCTGTACTTGTCATGTATTCAGAAGACCCTGAACTTGTCTCATTTCATAAGATAAGGCTTTATGTCTTTCAGGCTGAAGAGCTTATGCATTTGGTTATCTGTTGTAACTAGTTTAATAGCTTTTTTTTGTCTTTGATAGGTGGTCAGCAGCTTGGTTCCTGTGTTGGTTCTTATGGTTTAAGATTGAACCAATACGTAATGATCTTTCAAATGAGTAGATGGGACCATGATGCTCCTTCTGCTATCTTTATCATTGAGTGGAAGGATTTTCCTTACAAACCATGTAGCCAGCTTTTTCTATTATATAGGTGACTTCTTATGTTCCAATCTGTGTGCGTGGTTTATAGGGTGACAGACATAAAAAGGAATGTGCCAGCTGGGGAGTCATTGTTTTTCTTTTTTACTATAAATATGTAACTATCCAGCTCTCTTTATGAAATGTCAGACATTTTTATCGTAATATAATTTCCCACTTAAATATTCCAAGAAGTGAGTAAAAGAAACTACCACAGACCCTTTAAAACAGGTAGCGTATTTTTGTCCCCTTTAGGCTCTAATTCTCATCTATAAATCTATGCATACAGAATTTTTCTTCTCATGTTACTTGAAAATAAGTGGAAGAC
>PVJH01017610.1:0-47375 GCA_004026705.1 Nesogale talazaci | reverse complement strand
ATATAGATATCTTTAACCATCATCATATATTTACCTATGTATTTACCTATGTACATGCCTGTATTTAGACCTCTGTGAATGCCCCTTGCCTCACAGTTCTTTCCTCTATTTTCTTTTAATTTCCTCTTGCCCCACTATCATGCTCAGCCTTCATTTGGGTTTCAGTAATTTCTCTGTTACATTGCTCTTGATCAGTCCCTATCAGGCCTCTCACCTGTCACTTTTGGATCACTTTGTTCCCTTATCCTTGGGTTGGTCAACACGACTTCCTTTCCCCCACCTCCCCATCTCCCATGTCCCCCCCCCACACCCAAATCATCAGTCCCATTATTTTCTCCTCCAGCCTATCTTATCTAGATAGATTTAATAATATGTACAAAAAAAACCCCAAAGACATCACAAGATGAAGTAACAAAACAAAATGATTACAACATGAAAAAAAAAACAATGTCCAGAAATAAATAAAATAATAACAAAAGAAAAACCTTTAAAGAGTTCAAGATCTGTTGGTTGACCTCTAGGAATGTCCCCCAGTTGAGTCCGATGGGGTGCCACACCCTTGCCCCTAAGTCTATCCTTGGCACTTCCTCCAGAACTTGATGCTCTGCTTCCTCTGCTGCTCTGCTGTACAACCTTAATGTTTTGCCTTGGTGTTGTGTGGTCAGACTGGAGATAATCCCGACCCTTTTCTTCATTTTCCCCATGGGTCCTTGGGTTAGCCAGGGACACCATGTTTCATAGTGGAACTGACCATATATATGGTCCTCTCTCTGCATTGGCTGTTCTGAGTGGGGATATTGTCCTCAAGGCTCAGTAGGCCAGGATGCACTCCATCCTGTCTTTCTCCTCTTTGATTTGCTCTCGTGTGCTCTGGTCAGACATATTTCTCTCCCAGAGCTGCAGCTTCAGTACTGTCCTCCAAAGCATACTCCCCTGGGAGGAGGGGTGGCTCTTCACGGAGTTGGGATTGGGACTGGGCCCTCAGACCCCTCCACTGAGTAGCCCCATTTTAACAGGAGCCTCAGTCTGGAGAATATCTTTAAAAAGAAGACTCTTTTGGCTGAGCCCGGGTGGCGTAGTGGTTGTGCGCGGGACTGCGGCCCACTGGGAAGGAGGTTCGATTCCAGCTCCACGGAGCAAAGGCTGGGCCTCCTACTCCCACCACCTGAGGGCAATGATGCCAAAAAAAAAAAACCTCTTTTAAAACTAGAAGATTTTGCCCCACCCACACCCCCTTAAGGGACCTCAGAGGCCAGGATTTCTTCAAAAGCCCAGAGGTAGTGAGTGGACTCATCTTTTGAGACCATGGCAACTCTGCTTCCCATGCCACTTGTCTTTATAGCTGCTGCTTTTTCATACCTTACCTTTTCCAAGAGGCTAGTCTCGCCTTTGTGCTTCATGGGCACAGACTGTAAAACTCTTTAGGGCTGCTGTTAAGTGCCTGGGGGCAACCACACCACCTCTAACTTAAACCCTTAAAGTGCTCAACTTTTTTTGGTCTGGTGGTAACAACATCTTACATTGGTCTCTTAATTCTGCTGCAGTTTTGTATCAACTGGTATTTCACCTCCCTTCCTTCTGAGCCCTCTGAATCTGAATTCCCTTTGATGTCCTTAATCTCACCAACAGTTTCATTAAGGCAATCTAGTCTTTTACTATTTTGTACCTTAGTACTCTTTCAGCCTCTACTCATTGTCTAATTCTAAAATGATTTTCACATTGTAGGTATCTGATAGAGCAGCACCCCACTTCCGTTACCAAATTCTGCCTTTTCTTAATTGGTGATAGTTGATCCCTCTGTCTCACTTCTTTTATCTTTTTTTTTTTTTTTTAAGATAAACTGTGTTATAGGCCACATGCCATGGAAATTCCCCTTACCTGGGATCAGAGTTGTAAGTGGCTTAAGGATGTTGTATACTACCCTTAATCTTTTTTTTTTTTTTCACTTACCTACTTTTTTTATTTGCTTTTTTTAAATGGACTTATCTATAGCATGATATGTCACTGCATAAGTGCCACATTACATTATTACATAACTGTGAACCCACTGACAATCTTGTCCTAGCCTAGTTGACCAGATTTTTGAGGGACATAATTCAACTCATGACATTAGTCTGCTGATATTAGTTACCATGACCTGCCTTGTATTACCCTAGAGATGTTTATTTTCATTACCCGTTTTCATGTCATCTTTAGTCAATCCTTATTTGGACTTTGTTTAGGTTCCTCCTTGTTCTTGCCACAGTTCCCTTTAAAACACATCTGGTTCTGTCATTCCCTTGTTAAATGCCGTAGCTCAGGATACTGTGCCACCTATAATCTTATTCAAATACATTCCACCTTTCCACTTGTTTTGCACTCTTTCTCTCTACCCTAACTAGTATTGCCCTGTGAAAAATGGAATGGAGGCCCCTTATGGCCTCAATATCAATTGCCACCAGGCAGGGGTCAGTCATACCTCTACCTCTTAACCTTCAGTCCATCCTGCCAGCTGTTCCTCCTTTGGCACTCCCATGGAACATTTCAGCTGGGTTCTATAATTCATTGCAGTGACCATGCAACCAGATGATATTTAAGCTTATGGATTTTTTTTTTGTATCTTCAAGTTAGCAGGTTACAATTCAGGTAAATGATCAGGATTTTTTTTGGGGGGGACATCACTGCTCTCCCGTGGTAGGAGTAGGAGGCCCAGCCCCACTGCTGGAATTGAACCTCCATCCCAGTGGGCCGCAGTCCCGCGCACAACCACTGCGCCACCGGGGCTCAGCCTTTTTTTTTTTAATCAGGCTATAATTGTTTAGTCAGGACAGTCTCTTTTCTGCCATGCTCACAGACAGACCCATCTCCCTCTGACTCTTGGCCTGGCCTCTACCTTGTTCAGGCAATGTTAGCAAATTCCTTTAAGACTGCTAATAAGTTCCCAAAGGTTGTGCCTCTCCACTGTAAACCGCAACCTGAAGGGACTAGTTCCAACTGCAGCTCTAGCTTTAGCATAATGGGTCAACAAACTCAGCTTCCCCAACTCACTGCCCAGAGGCACCCTACTCCACAAGCTAGCTTTCTTTTCCAAAGCACTCAGCTTTACTTACTCTTTGGTCTAGAAGTCTGCTCCTTCATGTCATACTCTGTCTCCTGTTTCTGCTGCCCCCCTCCTTGGTGTCAAAATTCTCATGGATCAAGGAAGCTCAGTATACATGAATCTTTAGGGCTGAAGAATGGGCTTCCCTCCTAGCTCTTCTTTTTCTGGTAGTGAGAATAATCCTTCCTATTTCTGAGGTGGTGGATTTTCTATCTAGCAGGACCACAACCACAATTAACCCAGTTAACAGGACTCACAACTGAATCAGGCAGATAATCCAATTAGTATCTTCACATCTTATCTAGACTTATTAGGAAAACAAAGGTTGTATGGTTGGGGTAACAATGACTATGGCTAAGAGAGCCATAGTAAATAATCACTGCATTGCATATCCTTAGATTTTCCCAAATCGATTCCAAATTGACTTAGACATTGTTCAAAAACTTCTTCATGTCATCCATTCCAATTTGTGGGGGCATTCTTGACAGGACCTGTAAATTTGGGTGAGAGGCATAGAAAGCTCAGAATGCTACTGTGCTTCCTGGACCAGTCTTGAAGCTGCTGGGTATCAGCTCCCTTAGGTAGCTGGAAACCATGCTTATAATCAGACCCCAGGCCAGCTCATCTGACAGCCTTCTGCTTAAAACCTCAGAAACACAGCCTATCAGAATGCTTTCAGCTTCCCCATAGTAATTAACACTAAGATCCTATAATGAGTGGATGGTAAAATACTATAATGTGATTGGATGGCCGGCTCAGCCAGCTACACTTCATTTACATAGCCCACAGTGTGAGCCAATTGTTTTCCATGCTGCAACCCATGACCATATAAGGAAATGTTTGGAAACAAGGAAACTGATTGGTCAGTGAAACTTACCTAAGTCTTAAGAAAACTGTATTAAAGTTAATTTGCGTCATCGAACCAGGTCTCCGGAGCCTGTGTCAGGTCTCCGGAGCCTGTGTGCACAATTGAAAGCGGTTTCATCTCCCTCACTTCCCTGCATGCTGGACCTGTTCCCACACCAATTAATAAAAAAAACAAACTTACCTCTTAGATGTTGATAGCTCTAGGTAAATCAAACAACTCCGTTTTCTAATATGGATAATCCCTGGATTCTATGTAAGGAATAGATAATAGGTGGGTCAAAGTGCTTCCAAGATTGTATAGAGGACCTATTAATAGTTCCACTGGTTATAGATATAATATAGAATGGTCCTTTCAAACAAATGGACTAAACAGATCTGGGATAGCTTTTTTATTTTAAGAAGAAAATTGTTTTATTGTAAAGCACAGAGCAAGGGACCAGGAAAATGGATCATCCAGTCTGACTCCTTGAATAAATAGGATTTTACACTTCTATGGGTTAAGTGAAAGGGAAACTATACATAGTCATAAGAATTTTTTTAAACATTACATATTTATGCATTTGTGCTACATTTGATCTTAGCCAAATGGCCAAGAAACAATCATGTTTACACATTTGTGGTAGACTGGACTGTACACATAGCGGTCATGCATTTTGTTTTCAGAAAACAGAGCTCTTGGCATTACCAGTGGGTGATTATTTTCAGAGGGGATGCAACATGTCATAAGTTCTTTGGAACTTGGCTAGATGACTACTCATTTTACAAGGGTCATAAATAAATGGATCCAGGTTATTCTGCTTTGGGGAGCTGCTTTTCTGGTCTCTAGATTTTCCTCAGTCATTACTCTCCACCACTTTTCCAGCCTGTGCAACTTGCTCAAGAAATGACTGTATCTTTTTTTCAAGAATAAATTTGACATCTTAACCCTAATCCAGCAATGGAGACACCAGCTGATGATGAGGACTCCACTTTTTCTATAATCTTGTATTGTGAGAGGTCTTCCACCTCTGTACCAAAAAGGTCTGGAGTAACAATTTTAGTTACAGAATAAGGTAAAGGCCTAATGAAATGTAAATTGTGTGCTTAATTATGTGAAATGTAAATTTGCTTATTAGTGAAGCAGCTGGTTGTTAATGAAGAGAATAGGAAAACTTTTACAAATAGCATTTGAGTTACTTGTAAAAGACAGTGAAGGGCACAAACTTAGAAGTCTGAAAGTACCCAGTTGTAAGAATGAGCAAAGCTTGTGAGTGGTGCAGTGCAGATGAAGGTAAGGATGTGTGGTGTGTGTTGGTTGGCTTGTATTTGTCTAATTCCGACTGGTGTTGGGCTGAAATAATCTGGGTTTGTTTTAGCAAGGCACCTCTAGCTAAGTCTGATGGATATAATTGCAATGTCACAGGAGGGAGCCAGAGAGGAGTAATGGGTGGTTTGGTAGAGCAAGGACATTTAAACCAGACCAGACCAAAAAGAAATTCCCTAGAGACAAGGAGACACTTGAGGGTGGTGACAGAAATGGTGACGTGACACCTCTGCAGGTGTTGTTCTTTGGTTCTGTTCATTTCGCGCCCGTGTCATTATCTTTTCATTCTTCTGCTACCATGTTCACCACCATCCCAAGAAAGACTGATTTTGACTCGATCTGTGTGTTGCCATTTCAGTCGGGTATAATTTTTTTGTTTTTCAGGATATTCTTTACTCTTCTTCTTTTAGAAAAAAGAGACAGTTGCTCAGACGGCACCTTTGTTGTTCCCTGATGAAGAGGAGAAGGAGGCAACATTCAGAGTGAAGCCTATGGAAGAGAATATTGACAAGTCCACTGGATCATCAGATAATGAGAGAGCAAATGCAGCTGAGCAATCAGGAAAGGTGAATTTTTTCCTTCTTTCATCGTTAAGCATTGGGTTCCTAACCATAAGGTCAGCTTAAAAGCAGCATACAGGAGAAAGTTGAGACTTTCTGCTCATATAGATAGTTAGCAGTGTTGGAAAACCCACAGGAGCACTTCTTCATTGTCCGATAGGGTTTCGCTAAGTCAGGCTTGACTCAATGGCAGTAAGTATACACCGTCTACTGAGGAGCCCTCTGCGTGCGTCGGGTTAGGCACTCATTGCACTGTTGGCCATTCGGACCCATCACCTGCTCTAGCAGCAGCAATGAGGACAACCCAGAGCGGGTTCTCATCAAGTTTTAGTATGGTTGATGTTTAAATAGATAACATACACTAGAAGGTAAGCAGCACTTTTATTAGGACATTTATGATCATTTTCCAGTGATTGGCACTTGTGTTATCTCCATAGCTTAGAAATTACTTATAGTTCATGAACAATTACATGGATCAAAGTTATAACTTCTTGATGTAGGGGGAGACACCCATGGGTCAAAGCTGGCTGTAGAATATCTGTTTGTGACTCTTATTGGAACAGCTAATTAGAGATTGACCACAGTGGTTTGTAACCTGGGAATAGGTGTGATAAGATGTATACATGTGAGTAACGAAAGTCCTAAGGAACTTGTCAGACTCCATGCTAGGATTTGTATTTCTAGATCTTACTCTTTTTTCTTATATCCGTTTTTAGGAAGTGTCGTTGACTATATCTGCTCAGGCAGTAGCCAAACACTCTGATATATTTTCTTCATCATCGTCATTGGAGAAAGGAGCCAAGGGCAGAACCAAAACTGTTCTTAGTTTGTTTGACGAGGAGGAAGACAGAACTGAAGAGCAAAGCAGTATCCATGCTCCACAGAAAGAAGTAGGGAAGGTAAGTAAAAGACAAAGGTTTAGGACTGTAGAAGGATATAAGAGTCTCATTTGATGTTTCAATTCTAGCATGTCATTTGATAAAGAAATCTTAGCCTTAAATACAAATTGTATTTGTCATAAAGGTGTTTGGAACTCTAACGTGACATTCCTTTTCCCAAGCAACATTGCTGTCAAGGAGAAAACAATTCCACTTGCTTCAATTACATTTTGTTTCTCTTACAGATTTGTTCCCCTTGTTCAGTTACATTGAGCATAAAGAAAGAGAACTTAGACTGACTTTTTTTTCTAGTGTTTAGCTTGACAAATAAATGTTGTAGATGAATCTTTTATGTTTATTGAATGTCTGCAACTTTTTTTCTGAAAAGGGCAGTTAGTAAATACTTTTCTTTTTTTTTGGTTTTTGGGGCATCACTGCCCTCTGGTGGTGGGAGTGGGAGGCCCAGCCTTGCTGCTGGATTTGAACCTCCAACCTAGTGGGCCGCAGTCCCGCGCACAATCACTAAGCCACTGGGGCTCAGCCCAGTAAATACTTTTTCAGCCATATGCTCAGATCTGTTCATTGGTAGAACAGAAGCATGCACAGAACTTATGAAAGGAAAGGATATCATTATGTTCCCATAAAATTTAATTTTAAAGTAGGTAATAGTCTAAGAAGCCTGATATTACCAATACTACAGATAAATATCTCCTAAGAATATAGAGGCAGAAGTCCTCAGCAAAATAGTAAGGGGCTTCAAAAAGTCAGTGAGAAGGTAAAAGTATTTTCATTTCATTTTCCATGAACCTTTGGAGCCCCCTTGAACCACAAATAAAGTTAAGTAAAATATAATAAAACTTAATACATATCATTACAAGTGAGAATTATTCTTTGGATACAAACATGATTTAATATATGAAAACCAATTGATAGAACATCACCAGGTCAATAGAACAAAGTATAATAGACCAGGTCAATTGACCCAAGCATACAACCCACATAATCATCTCAGTAGACACAGAAGGGTATTTAAGTAACCCAACACTCTTCGTGATCAAAAGACTCAATGTACTAGGTCTAAAGCCCCAAAAGAGACATCTGTGAAAACCCACAGCTAACATCATATTCAGTGGTTATAACTTAGATGTTACTATGTTACTTAATCTCTAAGATTAAGAGTATCTGCTTTCATCACTTCTACATAGGGCAGTTAGGCAAGAAAAAGAAATAAAAAAAATTCAGATTGGAAAATAAGATAAACACTTTTGTAGATTACATGTTCAAGTAGGAAATGCTTCAGAACCCAGTTGAAATTTTTTTAGGACATTAGCAAATTAGTTCAGCAAGATTTCATGGTACAAGATTAAGATATGAAGTTCTGTTTCTGTGTACTATCAGTGAACAATCTGAAAATGAAAATGGTATGACTAGATAATAAATTAGTGAAATAGAGAAATAGAATGCAGAGTTCAAAAAGAAAACCCTCATATTTATGGTTCATTAGTTTGAGTGCAAAGACAAGTCAAAGGAGTTTCAATAGTGTTGTAAAAAAATATTGGTTCAGTGAATAAGTTTGCATATGTAAACAAATTGAAATTGAACTTCAGCCTCAACTTATACACAAAAATAAATTCATAGTAGATCTCAGAGCTAAAACTGTACGTCTCTATACTATATATGTAAATATAATAGACCTTGGATTAACAAAACTGCCTTGGATAGGACAGTGAAAACTCCAGACACCAAAGAATAAGTAGCCATGTTAGAATCCTTCAAAATTTAAACATTTTGTGTGTGTTTTAAATGACAGTTTTCTTAAAAATTAAAAGGAAATAGGTTAGTGAGTGAAAATATATGTAAATTGATGAGATTGAACCCCAGAATAAACCAATGTAGACATGGAAAGATAATAACAATTTATAAATTATCAAGGGTTCACAAGGAGGGGGAAAAATGAGCTGATACCAAGGGTTCAAGTAGAAGGAAAATGTTTTGAGAATTATGATGGTAACAAATGTACAAATGTGCTTGATACAATGGAATATGTATGGATTGTGATAAGAGCTGTATGAGCCCCCAATAAAATGATTAAAAATAAATAAATAGGCTGAGCCCCGGTGGCGTAGTGGTTGTGCGCAGGACTGCGGCCCACTGGGATGGAGGTTCAATTCCAGCGCCACAGGAGCAAAGGCTGGGCCTCCTACTCCCAACACCAGAGGGAAAACAAAACAAAAATAAATAAATAAGTAAATAAATAAATAAATAAAAATGGTCCAAGAATCTGCAAAGACATTTCTACAAAATAGTTTTTGTTGTTTTGTTTGTTTGTTTGTTTGTTTGTTTGCTTGTTTGTGGGCATCACTGCCCTCTCTACAAAGTAGTTTTATCAATGACCAATGAACACATGATAGTTGCAAGTATTAATGAGCATGTTGAGAATGTGGAACCTTCATTCAATCATGGTAAAAATGTAAAATGATGCAACTACTTTGGGAAAGTTTGATGGTTTCTCAAATTGTTAAACATAGAGTATCCTGTGTGTTCAAGACATGTGAAAGCATATGTCACAAAATTTTATATGTAAATGTTTGCAACAGCATTATTAATAATTTGAATATTTTTCAACTTGAAAACTGGAAATTTTATATCCTTTTAGTGTGTAGAGGGGCCTGTAGAGGGATCCATGCAGCTCAGAAGATCAGAGTTTATTGACCGAGTTCTCCATATTACATTTGCTGGGTCCCTGGGGGTTGCCCAGTTAGGAAAGAACTACAGGGACAGTTCCCTCTTTTAGCATTCTGCAGACTGGGGTAAGCTCTCTAGTGTCTGGATATCCCACTTGGCCTATTGACCGTCTGGAGTGTGTTTCTCTCCCAATATATACATGAGCACCCACTCCCCCTTCTTCTTGATCTGATCTCTCAATAAAGTTCACTGATTTTTCCTGTAGGAGTGGCTTATTAACTTGGGATGATCATAAAATACTGCCTTGTAAGCAGGAATTTTTTTTTCTCCTACTTCCCTTGACCTAGGAGACTGACCTCGTCTGTAATGGGGTTGTCTCTTGATGTGGTGTTTACCGTATTCTAATAAGAGGATGTTATATATTTTGTGACAGATATTAGGAGTACACTGATTAGGAGTCTACATGTCTTGTGAGCCAGTCTGTCTTTGTCTTTTTTTTTTATATTTGTAGTAGTGGATTCATAGAATATTTGTCCTTTTGTGATTGGCAATTTTACTCAGCATAATGGTTTCCAGTTTCTTTTCATCATCTTCCATGAGGCATCAATTTTTTGGATGCATAATATTCCATTGTGTGTATATTCCTTACTTTTCTTTTTTCATTCATCTATTTTTGGGAATTTGGGTTGTTTCCAGCTTCTTGGTATTGTGGACTGTGCTGCTTTAAACACGGGGGCGCACATATCTGTTTGTGTTCTTTTTTCCTCGTTTCCTTGGGGGTGTATGCCCGACAGAGAAACTGCTGGGTCTTTTGCTGCTCCTATTCCCAGTGTTTTCTGATAGTGCCATATCACTTTCGGGGATGGTTGTACGTCTTCAATCCCATCAGCAGTGTATGAGAGTGCCAATTACTCTGTATCCTCTTAGGATTTGTTCCTCTTTGTTTTCTTGAATTTTGCTATCATTGTGCGTATGAGGTGGGAAGCAAACTGGACGTTAACTTAGAGTTGAAGGAAAGCATACTCCTCATGAGTCTGTGGGTGGGTTTAGACTTTCTGTTTGGAGGATGCCCACCCAATGGTGAGCTGTGATGTTCATTTTAAGTGTATTTGTGAGCAAAAAGAAGTCCGAATGGGCAAGATTAGGGCTATAGGATGGGTGAGGAATGGAAATTTCAGGACAGATTTTGTATAGAGAGGAATTAACTCTTTTGCTGAGGTCAAAAAGTTCACTTAAAATTCAAAGTAATGAGCTGAGCCCTGGTGGCATAGTGGTTGTGTGCAGGATGGCGGCCCACTGGGCTGGAGGTTCAAATTCAGCAGCAGCTCTCCAGGAGCAAAGCTGAGCCTCCTACTCCCACCACCAGGGCAGTGATGCCCCCTTCCCCCCAAAAAAATTCAAAGTAATGTATAAACTTTGTGAGATCCCAACTTTAGTAGCTTTTGCATTAATGATAATTCTGTGGTCTTCTAATGGTTTCTAGAATTAAGTCACTTGCTTTATTTGACAAGACTGAAGAGCTTACCTTTCGTGGCTTATGTTTGAGGTCTTCCCAACTTTCATTAAAATGCTGGAGAATCTGTTTTGTAAAGGGCAGCATCTTATATATTATTTGCAAAGCTTCACTGAGATGTTCCTGTGAATTTTTGCTAAAAAATTTATTAACACTTTAAAATTCTAACACCCCCCAACACAAAAAGTGTCTTTTTAAAAAGGTATCCTGATGTGACTCAGACAAATGTATAACAGATTTGTTTGTAACTATCTACTGTTCACAGAGACATATTTAGACACTTTTTTGAATAAATCTGTGCATGTATGAATTGGAGACCTAGTAGCAATACTTTTTGATTTACCCTTATTTGTACTCTCGGTATATGTCAGTATACTTTTGACACTCATTTTTACAGCTGTACTGTATTCCATAGTGAATTTCTTCAAGTCTCTACTTAAATTTGTGTCCAAACTTGCTATTGTAATACAAGTTGTAGGGAACGTCTTTATCATGTCCATCTTTGTATAGTTCTCTAATTTTCTCCAAAAATTCCTTAGTAAGTTTTAATCACTGGTGGCTTTCCTTTTGTTTTTATCAGAATCCCGATCCTGATAACTACTTCAAGAGCACAGGTGTCTTTCAAAATGAAGAGCTCCTCTTTAGTCACAAACTACAAAAGGACAATGACCCAGATGTTGACCTTTTCTCTGGTGCACAAAAAAACAGGGTTTGTTTCCCAAACTATCTATGACTTAGATACCATATTTAATGTTGTCTCAGAAAAATCTTAATTGTTGTTTATCTCTCATTATAAGTTGGTGGTGGTGGTGTTTTTTGCTTCCGATATTGAATTTGAGTTGTTTATTTCTTCTAGTTGTTAGAGCCACATGTCCACGCTGGGAGCCTATTCGAGGATGATGAAGATGATGATCTTTTCACCTCTGTCAAGTCACAACCTCTGGTACTAGGCTTTTGTTCTTGCTTCTGAGGGGTGTGAGAAGGCTTCTGGAAAAGGAAAATTATGTCCAGTTATATGATTAGGGAATGTTCACAGAGAATTGTCATGTTTACCGCTGTTTCAATAAAAGGACAGCAAAGAATGTGCTAATGAGAAGTTATATTACTCTTTCAAAATTCAAAATATTGATATAGGCTTTCTCAATGTTATTAATTTTTTTAATTTTAAAACTAAAACTAAATATATTTTAATAACTAAATATATGTGCCTTTTAGGTGCAAAGATTTTAGTTTGAGTCTTTGTCTCCCTGCTTTAGTAGATTTTGTAAATATTCTTTGTCTTCTTTTTTGTTTTAGAGAAGACTTCTTGATAGGATCACAGTCTTATGGATGTGCTTTTAGATTAACTACCTTTGAGTTAGTCCAATTCTAATTTGAGAACAAATTCTTCAAACTCAGAAGCCAGATTTCTGTTTTGTATTAGTAAAAAACAAAAAATCCCCCCAAAATACTTGACAGATTTGGAGGTACACTTTTTTTTTTTTTTTTTTTTAAGATACCAGAAAAGAAGAGGGCAGTGAAGAAAGATCCCTCAACCTCCTCTTCCAAAAACCGGAAACATCCTGAGCCCAGTCAAGGTATCAGAGCAAAAAGCATGGGGAAGCTGGAAACGCCTCAGGTAATTACTGATCGCTTAAAGAATTTGCAGCTGCTGTTTGCCTCTCCGTCCAGATAAACTCTACTAGACAAATCCCAAACTATTCAGAGTTGCTCTCATTAAAGAAGGAGGAGTATCTTAGAGTCCTCTTTTTAAACTTTTAACCCCTTTTCAATTCCCTTCTTCATTCCATGTTCAGAATGTCAGGAGTCTATATTGTCATTTCGTTTTTAGAGTTATTCAATATGCATCCAAGATAGACTTAAGAGAAGATGGTAGTTCTTCAGGCCAGAACTAATTCCTGCCCCACCACCCCATTTGCCCCACCTCCACCCTGCCCCAGATCCTCAGTACCTTGAAGAAGAATGAAATGTAAATTAGATCTGATATCTTAGACGCCTTTCACTATTACTTTTTCTTGGATTTTTATTTTTTGGGCTCCTTCAATGAAGTTTCCTCTGTGGAACAGGTCAGAATTGAAGACGTGAGTTCTGGCTAGCCAGGGCCCTTGAATGTCTCCCTAAAACTTTAATGTCCTGAAATATATGACACTTGAACTAGCAGATCTCCATGACTTTCCAAATCTCAGATTCTTTTGCTGTTGTAACTCATGCATTAGACTATGAGTGAATTTCTTTTTCTTTTTTTATAAGTTATTTTATTGGGGGCTCTTTCAGCTCTTGTGAATTTCTTTATACTTGTTGGTAGTTGCTGTGCTAGAAAGTCAACGTGGTTATTCTGTCAGTTGGTTAGGTTTTGATGCTCTGATAAGCTGTCCTTCTTGATAATCTAATTTGTCATCTCTGTCTTCCTTTATTCCATGTAAGATCCAGATTTTTACCTACACTATTGATGAGGAAAAATAAATGAGTTGGTGTTAGTGAAAAGTTTTGAAGCCTCAAGATGAATTTTTAGGCATTATATAATCTGAGAGATACTTTTATTTTACTACTTTACTATTGCCTCCATGGATTTTAACTGTATGTAATTTCACACAGGACTCCCCAGGTCCCACTTCACTAAAAACCAAAGAGCCATCCACTCGAATTGGGAAAATACAAGTAATTATAATACTTCTGGACTCTTCATTCCCTGCCTTGTGATATCTATCAACTTGTATTTTGTTAGTTGCTGCCAAGCACTCATTTCCCAGCCTCTTAGCTACCCTCTACTTGTTGCTTCTTGTGTGCTGCATCTGTCAAATTTTCTCATTGATCCCAGTTGTGGATACAGTCTGTATGTCTTTCTCTTGGTTCTGGCCTAGATTTTCTTGCATTTCCTTTTCTTCTATTATACTGTTGATCATGTACACTAAATCTCTTGTCACGGTAATGATAACAGACAGTTGTGTTTTTTAAAAAATACAGTGTACGTTTCCTCTTTTTTTCCTCCAGGCAAATTTAGTGATTAACCCAGCGGCCTTGCTGCCTGGGATGGCTCAACAGAATTTTGGAACAAAGTCAGCATTGCCTGAATTGCCTCTTCCTCCCTCAGAACCCCAAAATGCAGAGACCAGCGTGAGTTTTGATCTTCCAGCCCAGGCAAACACCTTACACAGTGCAAACAAGGTGATAAAACAATCTTTGCTTTTGTTTACTGATTTTTTTTTTATTAAATCATTTTACTTAAGGCTGGTACAACTCTTCTCATAATTCAAACATACATCTATGTATCAAGTACTTTTATACATTTGTTTCCCTCATCATTCTCAAAGCACTTGCTTTCTACTTGAGCTCCTGGTATCCGCTCCTCATTTTTTCCACTCCCTCCCTGCACCCCCCACCCATGAACCCTTGATATTTGTAAATTATTTTGTCCTATCGTACACTGTCCAACGTCTCCCTTCACCCACTTTTCTATTGTCTCTCTCCCAGGGAGGAGGTTTTATATATAGATCCTTGTAATCAGTTCCCCCTTTCTCCCGTACCTTCCTTCCACCCTCCCAGTATCACACTTTTCACCACTGGTCCTAAGAGGTTCTTCCATCCTGGATTCGTGTGTTTCCAGTTCCTGTCTGTACCAGTGTACATCCTCTGGTCCAGCCGGATTTGTAAGATAGAATTGGGATTGTGATAGTGGGGGTGGGGATGAGGGGAATCCTTTAAGAACTAGAGGAAAGTTACATGTTTCATTTTTGCTACACTGCACCCTGACTGGCTGGTCTCCTCCCCAAGAATCCTCTGTAACGGAATGTCTAGTTGCCTACAGATGGGCTTGGGTCCTCAGTCTGTACTCCCTCTCATTCACAATGATAGGATTTTTTTGTTCTTTGATGCCTGTGATACCTGATCCCTTCAATATCTCATAATCACACAGGCTGGTGTGCTTCTTCTATGTGGGCTTTGTAGTTTCTCAGCTAGATTGCCGCTTGTTTATCTTCAAGCCTTTAAGACCTCAGACGTATTCCCTCAACACAAGAACACTTTGTTCTAAAAATTTGGCAGTTTGAGATGCTCACCTTCCCAACACAATCGCTGAAGACAAAATGGGTGCAAAAAGCTAATGTGGTTATGAAAGCTGATGGTGCCCAACTATCAAAAGATATAGCATCTGGGTTCTTAACGACTTCGAGATAAACAATTGGCCATCTAGCTGAGAAACAACAAAGCCTACATGGAAGAAGCACACCCGCCTGTCCCGACATGATTGCTGTAGAAAAAGTGGGTGTATAAGCAAATGTGGTGAAGAAAGCTGATGATGCCTGGCTATTAAAAAATATCAAAAGATGCAGCATTTATTTTACTTTTTAACCAATTTGTGTGTGTGTGTGTGTGTTTGTGTGGGAATAGGAAGCCCACACTTGTTCCTGAAGAGCTGCTGCTGGATTTGAACCGTCAACCCTGTGGGCCACAGTCCCGCACACAACCACTACGCCATCAGGGCTCAGCCCTAACCAAAAAAAAAATCTTATCTCTGTTTTTGACCCATTAATTGCACATTGTTATTAGACTCTATTTGAAGGAAGCTCCTCATGTCATTCCCCTGCTGGCTCCTCCACAGCTCAGTTAAAAAACATTCTACCCTTTATAGTTCATGCCAACCTTCATTTCTAGCTTCGTCCACTAATAAGCACCCACGTACAGCCCGAACATAATTCACACCAGGCACATTTCCTGAACACAAGTGGCTCATTCTCCTGTGCATGAACACATGCCAGTTCTTCTGACTAGGTTGCCTTTTCTCCCCTAAAACTATGCCATCTCTTTAGTGGGTTGGAACTGCCAACCCTGGTGCCACCAGGGTTCCTAGGTCTAATCAAACATCACGAATTGCTTGTGGAAGGGAAAAAAAATAACACTGTAGATCAGTGCTTTGCAACCTTCCTAATGCTGCAACCCTTTAATACAGTTCCTTATGTTGTGGTGACCCCCCCCAACCGTAAAATTATTTTCCTTGCTATTTCATAACTGTAGTTATACTATGGTTGTGACCCCTGTGAAAAGGTCAATTGACCCCCAAGGGAGTGGCAACCCCCAGGTTGATTATCTCTTTATTGTCTTATAAGATTTCCCCTACAACTTTATTTTAGATTAGCACACAATAAGAAGATTACTATTAGAATTTCTTCTGATTCTTGTTTTGAAAGATACTTAAATTATGATTCAGGACAGAATAGGGTCAAGGGAAGGTTTTTTCCCCTCTCTGGTTCCTAAGGCAGGCGAAGCCAATTGTGTGACTCAGAGCTGATACTGTACTCAAAAAACTGAAAAATGAGGAACTGAGGGATTATGAATGAATTTATCATTTTTTTAAAGATTAATCTTAGAGCTCTAGTAGCAATGAAAATCTAACCACTTTTGTATCTTACGTGTTACCTTGACTGCAATGTAGTAGATAAATTTACACTGTTACAATGTTGAGTCACTGATTCTTTGCCAGGTTAGCGCTTGCTCTTTTAAATTTTGTGGTCCTCAGATCAGTGTTTGATTTTGTGTCATTGCAGAACCGAGTCAAAGTGAGAGGGAGGCGCAGACCCCAGACCCGCGCAGCTCGGCGGCTGGCTGCCCAGGACTCCAGTGAGGCAGAGGACATGAATGTCGCTGGAAGACTAACTGCAGACCTGGGAGATGGCACTGTTTCACCAGATTTCCATCACACACAGCCCAAGTCATCTAGTTGCAAAGACAGCTCTGAAGCAGTTGCCACTCCAATTTTGGAAAGCTGTTCTGTTCCGGAAGTGGACAGAAGCCCTTTTGCAAAGTCTCTGGGTCAGCCTGTTGAGGAGGATCTTTTTGATTCTGAGGATATCTTTTCCAAGGGTGCCGGGTCACAGTCCGCAGGCAGGACAAACGCTCAGGAGCAGGGAGCAGAGGGCCTGGCCAGTCAGCCAGGTGGCAGTAAAGGACAGAGCCGTATGTTCCCCGCTCTCTGGGAGCCAGGCAGTGACAATGCTCTCTTCCAGTCTGTCAAGCCCAAAGCAGCAAGAGAAATCCACCCTTTTCCTCTCTTGGAAGAGGAAGATGATCTCTTTACAGATCGGAAAGACAAGAAGAATGAGTCAAAATTGAACAGTCAAGAAGATCTCTTCAAAACAGAAGATATTTTTGAGGTAACAGGACATGATCATGTTTTGTTTTATTTTTTAATGTTTTGTGATTTGACTAAAAGTTCCATAATACATTTATGCTTGGTTCTGTGTACAGAAAATGCCTGATCATTTCATTTGAACCACACATTGTTGTAGGTTTGTTCATGGATCCCTGATACCCACTCTTTTATTTATTTATTTTAACTTAATAAGCATAAGCTTTTTCTCACAGTGTAACAGGTTAGAAGTCCAAATTGCGAGCATTGGCTCTGTGGTAAAATTTGCTCTTTGTTGGCTCTCGAAGAAAAGGTCCATGTCTGTTGAGTCTGTTTTTACCTTCTTTGAAGATCTCTGTTTTGGTGTCTGTCTCACCCCATCTCTCCTCTACTGATTTAGTCTCTCATTTTTCCCCAAAGTGTTCTATTAGCATATAATTCATATACCATGTAATTTAATAGTTGAAATACAGAAAATCATACAAAGCAAAAGCAAGAAACAGTGACAAAATAGAAAACCTTAAAAATCAAAATATTAAAAAGTGAAACAACTTTAAATGAGTCAGAAGGGAGATCAAGTGATAAGGTGTTGCATTTTATCCTAACTACACTTGCCATAATTGACTTTATAAAGCTCCCTTTCTAATACCAAGGCTATTTGTAGCCTTAGATTTTATGATCACAGAGGATTCACTGGAGGTTTAATTCATCAGGGGACCCTGCAAATGGATTTTGGGCTTCCACTGTTATCCATAGCCTTTTGCAAACTGGGGGTTCATAATTTAAACTCTTGATACCATTACCTCCTTCAGATTTGGGTTTTTTCCCATTACTTAAAATCCTTGGATCAGGCTGAGCCCTGGTGGTATAGTAGTTGAGTATGGGACTGCAGCCCACTGGCTTGGCAGTTCAAATCCAGCAGCAGCTCTCCAGGAGCAAGACTGGGCCTCCCACTCCCACCAGAAGGCAGTGATGCCTTGAATCACTGGGCTGGTGTGCCTCTTCCTTGTAGACTAAGTTGACACCATACTTTGATGGCTGGTTGATTTAAACAAGCCTTTAAAACCACAGATGCTATTCTTTATGATAGGCACCATTTGATTTCTTCACCACATTTTGCTTTTTTGAGTGATTTCAAGAGAGTGAGTATTGCTTAGGGTCATGTTCTCAGGTTAGGGCTATGATTAAGTGTGAGTCCCAAACCCATTCAGATAGCTATAATTCACATATGTTCTGATTCACTTTAGAGACATTATTGTCTTTTAAACCAGAGAGCATTCTAAATCTTTCCCTTGGACCATCTTGATCCTGTCATTAATTTAGCTAGTCATACAGAATT
Organism: Nesogale talazaci; assembly: GCA_004026705.1. NCBI lineage: Eukaryota > Metazoa > Chordata > Mammalia > Afrosoricida > Tenrecidae > Nesogale > Nesogale talazaci. The sequence continues at coordinate 29,030 of PVJH01017610.1, read as the reverse complement.
TAAAAGTGTTGTAAAAAAGGAAGAGATAAATGTTTAAGTCAGCTTTTCAAGCTCCAATATATGAATTATTGACTCGGACAGATTAAAAACTTATGTGACTAGGCACTTTATGAACAATGGAGGCTGGAGATAGTGAAAAACTTTCAGTAACATAAAGGCAGAACCATGCCTGTCAGACAAATATTAACATGTCATGAAAAAGCAGAGAGAGCATAAAAATAGTTTTTAAATGGTAGTCCTGGGCCACCATTCATTGGATGACATCAAAGCAAGCGTCCAAACCAAAGTCCAATGAACACCCAATTCCATAAGCTTGGATACCCACTCATTAAGTAATCATAATTAGATAATCTGAAATTAAAAAAAAACAAAAACAGTAAAATCTGAAATTCGCTCAAAAGTGTTTTGTTTTTGTTTTTATCATTGGAGCATAATTTTGGGTGGCTTTACCAATTGATACAAGACTTGAATTTAAAAAAATAAAAGACTTGAATTTTTTTTTTTAGAATGTAGAGATAATCTTTTTAATTAAAATTGTTTTACATTTTATTGACAAATAATTTACATTCAGTAGTTCAATCATATCAAGAAGAATTGTACAATAACCCCATATAAATTTCAGAACACTCCCCCATTCTTAAATCTTCTTTAAAATGAGTTGTGTAATCACAGTCAGTTCTAGTACTTCCTCCCACTTACATTTCCAACTCTTGAAATCCCCCTTCCTATCACCCACTCCCCAATCTTGCATCCTCTCTCAACCCCTATATGTTATTATCATTATGAGTCCACTCCCGTGGGTTACAAACTGGGAAAACCAAGCAATAAAAAGAAAAATAGAAATGTTTGCAAGGATATAATACGATAAAGACCAAAATACAAGTAATGAGTAAGAAAGTAAAGACCCTGATCAACATTTTGAAATCCAGAGAAGAAATTTCTGTCATGGAACAAGTGAAAAATACTTGTACCTAGAACCAACTCAGGTTGAGTCTATTGGGAGTTTATCTGACCAAGTGTGATCAATTCAGCATATTTAAGATTATAATGGTGTTTCCCTGACAATAAGGCTGTCTCAGACTCTTGCCTATGTCTAGATCATATCTGCCAGCCAAGCCTTGATTTTCATACTTTTTAGCAGACTGTTAGTGTGATTAACTTCCTTGGAATGCCACTCTGGGACATATACAATGGTGTATTGGTCTAGCTTCAGAGTCTAGCCTCTGAACATGGGGAAACAGTTGAACATTAAATTCGTGCTATACGAGCATCAGAGGCACCTTCTTGGCTGATGTTTATTCAGTTTCTGAGTAGTGGAAGCAGATAGTGTTTGACTGTCCCAAAGCTTGCAGGGTATATAAACACCAACAGATAATTAAGATATGCTCAAATAATATTGTTAGGAATAACCCAGAGTCGTGGTGTAGAAATCATGAAGCTAGGGTTGGAGGTGCTTCTTTTGAGAGAGGGCTAATGGAAGTGGGCCTCTTTGTAAAGTGTGGTACTTGAATTGAGACTAGGAGAGTGAGAAAAATCCCAACTCCTAACTTAGATACCTGGATGGGGCATTCCAGGATAGAGAGGCAGCAGATGGAATGTGTTTAAATAGGATCCCTAGAACTGTGGCAGTCAACATTTCAATAACTTACTTAAGTATTTTTGGTTAAATTGACTTAAAATTGTTTTTTTGCTTTTTGGGTAAACAAGGATGATATATTTGCTACAGAAGCAATTAAACCCTCACAGAAAACAAAAGAGAAAGAACGAACATTGGAATCTAACCTATTTGTTGATAACATTGATATCTTTGCTGACTTAACTGTAAAACCAAAAGAAAAATTCAAAAAGAAAGTGGAAGCCAAGTCTATATTTGATGATGATATGGGTAAGTTTTCTCTGCTACATAAGGCAGAGACTTGGTACCATTCACTCACTTGCTTTGTCATCTCCCTTTCCTGGAAAATGTTCCTTTTGATTCTTTATATTAAATATCAAAGTTAGGATAATGGTGAATGATTTAGATGAAATGCTGTTGGTTCAGAGGCGTTTTCACTGGTGATTATTAGGGATTCAGAGAATTAAGGGGGAGTACAGGAGGGAACACAGGATTATGTAGGAAAGCAGATGATGCATAAGTCAAGCTTTACATTTCATGCAGATTCCAGTGTCTGTAAAAACTTGTTGACCCTCCGGGGTATATCAACTGTTTTATTAATGGGCTGAACAAATGCCCAATAACCCTAAATGTGAAGCTCCTATATTTGATAGAATATAGAATTCCTCCCCACACTCCTCTCTTCTAACTAGAAAAAAGCTGGTGGTATATTTCTAGTACTGAGTAGCCCTCCCCAGCCTGGCATGTGCGTAGTCCACCCATTTCACACGATACAGGACACAAACGAGACTTTATTTCTTTAACTACCAAAAAGTAGCACAACTTAGCAGAATAGATGAATGTAATTCAAAGAATGTGAAAGGCGAAATACAATCCTAGAAGTTGCCATCACTAACAGTTTGTCATGGATTCTTTCAGACATGGTGATATTAATAGGTGTTTTTGCATGTATATAAACAGGTACCCATTTTTTCAAAAATGAAAATGCCTATTACACTGTACACACTATGTTGTCGACATTTAATATCTTTTTTTAAAAGCTAATTTGTCTCACAGTGGACACTTAATATCTTAATCATCTTTCATGTCAGTTACACAGATTTTATTCTTTTTAGTGGTTATGTAATATTTTAGTTTATTGGTGGTCGTGTACATTGTTGCTAAAATTTCTGTAGAGTAGAATCCAAAGAAGTAACATCACTGGTCTTGAGTCAGAAGAGCGGTAAGAGTCATTGGACACTAAACATGAATGTAGTCACAAAGACTTAAATTCTTAACCTTTAAGAGACCTTTTAGGTGTATGTATTCTGAAAGTGAGCCCTATAATGGACTTCCCATTGTTTGCTTTTATTGCACTTTTAAAATCTCTTGTGAAAAGAATATAGAAATAAAGTGTTAGAATACGGTTATGAACTAGACTGGATTCGAACTGGTATCCAGGTGTTCGTTGCTGTTGAGTTCATTCTTGGCAGGTCAATGGTTAAGCAGTTGGATGCTGGCTGGATTGTTGGTGTTCCCGGCAGCTCCTCAGGAAAAGGGCCTTGTGACCTACCCTTGTTGAGGTTACAGCTAGGACACTCTGTGGGATGGCCCTATTCTGCCCCGGGTTGCTGTGATTGAAGTGGACTGTGCGACTTCTCACCACAACAATCTTAATGGGAAGCAGATCACGGTACTGCTGGGCAGGTGTAAAGCACCAACCTTTAGGTTAGCAGCCGAGTGCACAACCCAGGGACCTTAGCACTGTTATTAAAACTGGGTCTTTGGTGGATTGTCTGAGTGTCTTACTCATTTCCCCACCTGAAGTAACTTTTCTTTTTTCCTTATTACAGATGACATCTTCTCCTCTGGTACCCAGGCAAAAAAAACCAAACCAAAATGCCAGACTGCACAGCCCATGCCCGAATCGAAATCTGAACACAAGGTGGCCAACATATTTGATGACCCCCTTAATGCCTTTGGAGGCGACTAGAATTTATAGAGTATCCAGATCGAACCCTCCAGCTACAGCTTTGCATTACTAATGCTTTCGTCTATGATCAGTGTCTTACATGAATAACAAAATGCAAATGTTGAAATAGCTAGCTCACCTGTTACCCAATGTATTTACTATTTTTCTGTACTGGTTTTAATAATCATGCTTAATATTTCAAAAAACTTTTCTCAGTGATTTTTGTAAAACATCATTTTAATCTATAGGTCCAAACTCACCCACTAGTGAGTTGAAGTCAACTCCTAACTACCCTAAGTAATAGAGTAGGACTGCCCCTTCGGGTTTCGGAGAATGTACATCTTTACAGGAGCGGACAGCCTTATCTTTCACCCAGGAAGCATCTGCTGAGTTTGAATTTGGTAACCTTGAGTGGCAGCTCAAAAGGTACCCATGACACCACCAGGGCTCTTTAGTTATTGTAGATAGAGGGACTGTGTGACTTGGAGAATATTCGGGAAGAAACCTGCTGTGGATTTTATAGTCAGGAAGGAATCATGGACATAATGAATGCAAGAGAGATGACTAGAGATTGTCTGTGGGCATGTAAATGAAAAGGAGGGTGAAAGATTATATGTTGTCTTAGCAGTACGAAAAGAGAACCAAAAAGAAACAAAACTCACCCACCTAGTTCCGAGGAAATGTGCTCAGAGCAGCCAATGCACAGAGGATCCTAGGGCCGGCCCCACCTCAAGACACAACATCCCTCACTGACCCATAGCACTACAGGGGGCAAACTGGAGACAGTGCAGGAATTGTGCCTGATCTCCCCCCACCATACCGGGGTGAAACACTGAGGTGTGCAACAGAGCAGCAAGGGGAGCAAAGCAATGAAGTCCTCAAAGAATACCAAAAATAGACTTTGGGGCCAGGGTGTGGCACCCCATGAGACTTGACAGGAAAGCACTCATAAAGGTCAACGAATAGTCCTGGCTGTTCTTTTTGTGTTGATTTTCTTATTTTGTTTTTTTTTTCTTTTGCTCTGTCTTATTTTTGTACTTACTGTTTTCTCTGTATATCTACTGCGATACGATAGGTGGGATAAACAATTTGGAGGAGGAAACAAAGGCATCGACTCTCCTGGAGGAACTCTAAAGAGGGGAGAGGCAGGGGAAAGATGTGGGGCTGGCAACAAACCCAGGGACAAGGGAACAACAAGGGATCTCAAATCGATGGCGAGGAGGGCATAGAATGCCTGTTGGGGATTGATCAAGGACAATGTAGCTGAGAGGAATTACCAAAACCCCGAATGAAGGCCAAACATGATACTGGAACAAGAGGAAAATAAAAGGAAATAGAGGAAAGAAGTAGGAGGCAAAGGATGTTAATAGAGGTCTAAATATAGGCATATACATACCATATGTTCTTAGGTATAAACTGAGTTTTTCAGCACATTTTTTATGCTGTTTTTGTGGTAAAATTAGGTACCTTGGCTGATATTTGGGTCAGCTTATACTTGAGTATATATAGTATGTATATATGTAATGATAGGAAAATAGATCTATGTACAGATAAGTATTAAGGTAGCTGATGGACATTGGGTCTCTACTCAAGTACTCCCCTCAACACAAGAACACTTTGTTGTAATAACTTGGTATTCTGTAATGCCCACCTTCCAACATGCTGAAGACAAAATGGATGCATAAGCAAATGTGAAGAAAGCTGATGGTGCCTGGCTGTCAAAAGATGGGGCCTTAAAGGCTTGAAAATAAACAAGTGGCCATCTAGCTGAGAAGCAACAAAGCCCACATGGAAGCACATCAGCCTGTGTGATCATAAGGTGTTGATGGGATCAGGCATAAAAGACCCAGAACAAAGAATTTTTTCTATGTGAATGAGGGGGAGGGCGGAGTGGAGACTCAAAGCCCATCTTGTAGACAATTGGACATCCCCATACAGAAGGATCACAAGAGACGAGCCAGTCAGGATGCAGTGTAGCACCAATGAAACCGTTTTCCTTTAGTTCTTTAACGTTTCCTATCCCCCATTTTCATGACTCCACTTCTGCCTTACAAATGCGGCTAGACCAGAGCATGTACACTGATACAATGAGAGCTGGAAACAAGGAAATCTAGGACAAATGAACCCCTCAGAACCAATAATGAGAGTAGGGATACCAGGAAAGTAAAGGAAAGATGGGGGGAGAAAGGGTGAACAGATCACAATGACCTACATCTAAAGGACAACAGAAAAGTGGGTGAAGGGAGACAGTGTAAAATATGACAAAATAATAATTTATAAATTATCAAGGTTTCATGAGGGAGTTCGAAGGGAGGGGGGAAATGAACTGATTACCAAGGGCTCAAGTAGAAAGCAAATGTTTTGAAAATGATGGCAACAAATGTACAAGTGCGCTTGATACAATGTATGTGTATATGGATTGTGGTAAGATTTGTATGAGCCCCAATAAAGTGATTTAAAAAAATAATTTTACTGGGAGCTCTTCCAGCTCTTTTTTGTTTGTTTGTTTGTTTTTGTTTGTTTTGTTTTTTGGGCATCACTGCTTGCTCTTCCAGCTCTTAGGACATTCCGTACATCAATTTTATCTAGCATATTTGTACATATGTTGTCATCATTTTCCAAACATTTACTTTCTATTTGAGCCCATGGTACCAGTTCCTTTTTCCCCTACCCTCCACCCCCTGCCCACTCCCACCCTGTGACCCCTTGATAAATTATAGATTATTGTTTTCATATCTTACACCCACTGCTGTCTCCTTTCATCCACGTTTCTGTTGCTCATCCCCATGAGCATGTGGTATTATGTGTCCATCATTGTAATCAGTTTCTCCTTCTCCCTCTCCTCCCCCACCTTGCTCCTACCTCCTGGTATAGCTACTCATTTCTTTTCTCTTTGGGGGGGGCATCACTGCCCTCTGGTGGAAGTAGGAGGCCCAGCCTTGCTCCTGGAGAGCTGCTGCTGGATTTGAGCCGCCAGCCCAGTGGACTGCAGTCCCACGCACAACCATTACGACACCGGGCCTCAGCCTGCTACTCCTATTTCTGTATTGTGAGCAATTATCTGTATCAGTGTACGTGCTCTGGTCTAGCCAGGAATGAAAAGCAGGACTGGGGTCATGATAATGGGAGTGAGGAATCCTCAAAGAGCCAGCGGAATATTGTGTGTTTCACAGGTGCTTTACTGTGCCCTGCCTGACTCCTCCCTTCCTTGTGACCTTTCGGAGAGGGGATACCCTTTCTGTCTCCATTTGGGTTTTTGGTCTCTGCTCCACGGTACCTTTTACCTGATAGCGATTCTTTGACACCTCATGATCACACAGGCTGTGTGCGTTTTCCATGTGGGCTTGTTGCTTGTCTGCTAGATGGCTGCCCTTCCTCTTAATGCCTTCGACTAGATTGCTTTGCTCCAGTACTACCCGGATTTCTGTGTCCCCTTCATTGCCACATTTAATCCCCTAGTTGTTCCCATTTCCATGGTGGTGGTTTGCCCACTGTTCCCATCCCCTGCCTCCTCCCGCCAAGTCCCTCTGGAACTGTCAGTTTGTGGCCTTCTTCTCAGCCTTGCTTTCCGTGCCTCTCTTATATAGGTGGGCAAAACAACAAGGGAGACAAAAAGAAAGGATTGAATAAAAAGAGGGAAGAAAAGTAAAGGAAACAAAGAAACAGGAAACAGTGTACATAACTCCAGGTCTGTCCTCTGACCTTTATGATTATCTCTCACCCGTCCTGTGGCATACAGGGAACTACTCCTAACCTGGTTTACTTTGGGTGGCTTTTCATGGGTTTTTTGGCTTGGCTTTGCTCCCATTACTGATCTGTTACGTACCTGTCTTGGATCATCTCACTGTGGGGCTGGTTAGACTGGACTCATTCCTGCTGTGTCCCTAATATTGTCCTCTCTAGCAGTATGCATGCTACATCTTTTTCTTTTTTTGGGGGGGGGGCATCACTGCCCTCTGGTGGTGGGAGTAGGAGGCCCAGCCTTTGCTCCGTGGAGCTGGAATCGAACCTCCATCCCAGTGGGCCGCAGTCCCGCGCACAACCACTACACCACCGGGGCTCAGCCCTGTTACATCTTTTTCAAAGGAGTCGCTTGGTGGATTTGAGCCAACACCCTTTTGGTTAGCAGACACACACTGCTAGCAGAGCTTACAAAGCCTAAAAATGTTATCTGACTGGCCCTTTACAGAAGTTTATAGGCCCTTCCTTGTTCCAAGACTTCCATTTCCCTTAGAGGTTGCCATTGCCTTACAAAGGAGGCTGTATGAACCTAGAAAACAACAGAGAGAAAAACTTAGAGGCAGGAAATGAATGGCAGCCTACAGAGCAGCAGAAGGAGCTCTGTGCAGTGGGTTACACTTTGTGCTGCTGACTGCACAGTCAGTGGTTTGAATCCACCAGTTGTCCAGTAAAGGGTTTCATCTTAAGAAACACTGCAATAGTTTATTCAGTAAGATCCCTGTGAGTTGGAGTGTATGGCAGTTGGCTTGATTTTGGTTTACAGCAGAGGTAGGAGCGTGTGGACTATGAACTGTTTGTTATGTAAAGTTATGTATGTTTGTATGTAAAGTTATCAATACTGGCTAACATTATATGTCCCCAAAAAGAACAGTTCCAGCCATCACATTAGCAGCCCTGCCACAATATGACTGACCCCCATTTTTGTCTGTATTTTCCTGTGGGGTGGTGTCTTGGTGCTGAGTATTCAACCTGAACTATACATGTCACAATGTTCTAGATCACCCAGGTTAGCCTTACCAATTACGAAGCCACCAATGTGTAACAATTTTGATCTATATGGCCACACTATTTAGAACTGAGAACCATTGGTAGAATTAAGCTTCCAGTATGAACCCCGGTGGCATAGTGGTTGTGCGCGGGACTGCAGCCCACTGGGATGTTCATTTCCATCAGCGGCTCCACAGGAGCAAAGGCTGGACCTCTTACTCCCACCACCAGAGGGCAGTGATGCCAAAAAAACCAAACAAAACCAAAAAGAATTAAACATCCATTGGTCAGCTGTACTCACTTCTGTTTGAGCTTCTAATTTGTTTCCTCCTTTGTAAAGTAGGAGCTCTCTGTACACCCCCTTTCTATCCTGCAAGGCTGGTATTGGAACTAAGTGTCTGGCACGTGAAAAATAGTAGGTGGAAGGTGGTGTTAGTTTTAGAATGATTTGGTCCAAGTAACAAAGCTTCCATGCTATAATCCAAGACTTTAATTTGCCTCACTTGAATGCCTATGACTAAAGTGAAGAATTGGTTCAAAATCTGATTTTTTTAAAAAAATAATTTTATTGGGGGTTTTTACAGCTATTTTAACATTCAATACGTCATCTGTATTAAGTACATTTGCACACATGTTGCCATATTCCTTTCCAAACATTTTCCCTTGGTATAAGCTCCTCCCCCCTCTTTCTTTAATGAATCATGTTATTGGTACTCATACACCTTCACTCACGATCAATACACACATCAATTTATGCTGGCCTCATCAGCACACTTGTTGCCATCCTCACTCTCAAAACTTCCTCCCTCAAATTTGATTTTTTTTTAACTCCCTGTAAGATTCAACCCATCCTGGGTACCATATTAGGATATGATATGCAAAAATAGTTAAGCTCTCTCTTCAAAGACTCCAATTTGTTTAACATAAAGTTTATGTACAGTGAAAGAGACAATGATACCTCAGTGTTTGCTTTTGTGTGTTGAATTGTGGAGAAAAATTGTTGGGTGAGGCCTCAGTTCTCAGAGGATGCGATGGGATGAGAGAGAGCAATTAGGTATTGGAATGCACCTTAGCCTCATTCCTGTCACCAGGTGAGGATGAGTGAACATACAGTAGGCTCACGAATATCAGGTTTGTGAAGTCAGGTGAGTGACACACCTAGTGAAGAAGATGAGGTGATCTGGGTTGGAAAGGTTCTAAAGGTGAGCTAGGAATCACCTGTGGACAGAATGATCAGGTAAGTAGTGGAGTCCCATTGCAGGTTGGAGGACGTGCGTTATCTTGAAAGCTGCTATAGTTTGCACCCAACCTCAACCCTTTGTAATTGGTGCAGAAACAAGTGGTTGTTGGGTTTATCCTGCGGTGACCCTATTTGCCCAAAGTCCTCAATGCATACCTGAAGAATCAATGAGTGGTCTATTTTCATCACGGTCCTCGAAGGGCACACAAAGATAAATTCGGCAATCCCTCAGCATTCAGACAGGCAATTCAGGCCAAAAGAAACCCACTGCCATCTAAACATTGTGACTCAGATCCTAATTAGGATTTCCAAGACTACAGCTTTACAGGAGCAGATAGCCTCACTTTGTGTCGCAGTGGCTGGGGAGTTTGAGCTACTGATCCTCAGGTTTAGCAGCCCAACACCGCCCGACACAAGCTCCAAGGGCACTAGGAGTGGCCTGGGCTCTGGAAGGGCCCCCAGAGCAGCCTTGGGCGCCTCCTTCCCCCACACCAACGCACCGCCAGAAAGATGCGGTCTGTAGCCGCCTCCAGCTTAGAGGCAAACAGCGCCTTTGCCAGCAGGCGTTGTTACTGGCCGGCCTCCAGCTCACATTCTGACTCAAGGGCATCTTAGTAATAAATAATAAGCTCTCAGTGTGACCTCTTAACCGACATCCCCTGCGGAACTGCTGTGGAAGACTTGGGAACCGAGCAACCGCCAGTGTCCGTCGTAGATCCCGCCCCCGACCTTGCTGATTGGATGGCGAGGCGAGTGCGGGCTTGGGATTGGTACACAGTGTCACAAAGGACAAGGAGGTGGGGCGGTCTCCAAGCGCTGCTCAGGTCCGGCGGCGTCGTTTGCGCCGCCACGCCTCCCTGTCCACCTGCTGGCAGGCCAGCCAACTAGCAGGCGGTGCGAACGAGCTAGCAGGCCAGCGCCTGCTTCCTTCGGGGCCCGATCCGATGGGGAGGACGCCCGGGGCGGCGGGCTGCTGAGGCAGTCTGCACCGCTGCCGCCGCCGCCGCCGCCGCCACCTTCCCGAGAGGCGTGTCGGCGACTCCGGGCCGGGCAGTCTGTGGCGCCTACCTTTTCGCCATTGCTCGGCGGTGTGGCGGACGCAGATCCCACTACTACACGGGACACCAGTGCTACGGGCCTGTCGTTCTCTGGACGTGTTCTCCAGCGTTCGCCCCTCTCCAAGCACTGTTGCCTGGTTCCCCTCACCACACTGACAGGTGCTGATCTCAACGTCACGGGTTCTTGCCGGGAGCCGGGCCGCAGTCGCCTCTAGTCGAGGCCTGTGAATCTGGGCTGCTGGAGGATGGCTTAGAGAAACAAGGGCTTCCCAGGTGACTGACTGACCTTCAAGGATGTGTGTATACATGTTCTAGAAGTATATATGTGTGTGTGGGAGTGGGGTACAGAGGGATGTAGTTTATGATAATATATATAAATACAGATTTTGTAGGCTGCATTTAAAATGTAATGCTATTTTATCACATTAAGAAATATAGCTCATATTTTAATAGTTCCTTAATACTCTGAATATCGTTATGTTGGGGAGAAACTTTAAAAGATCACTGCTTTTATGTGGCTAAATTTCCTTAGTACACAGACTATAGCAAATTTTGAGTTACTGAAAAAGCTTGGGGCCTGATGACTTTGAACTTCTTACTTTGTGGTTAGTACCCCAACTGTACCACCAGAATCGCCTGAGAAAAACTTAGTGTTGTTATTGCCTTAAGTATCTCTTTAAAAAAAGCACACATTTTATTGAGCCTTTCATTCATATACGATTTGATAGTTCTACCATCTCACGAAGTGTTGTACAGCCTTTACCACAGTCAATTTTAGAACATTTTCTTTTCCTTGGTCATTGTTATTTATGTAGTTAAAATTTTTTCCATTTTGGCAAAAATTATCAAAACATTCACCAGTTCACAACTTTTATATATATTATTCAGTGCCTTTGATTATACTCTTGGATTATGCAATCCATTTTGAACTATACCATTCAATGACATTAATTCCATTCACCCTTATATGAAACCATCATATCATCTAATGCTTTCATCCCTTCAACAAAACTAAATACCAGCAAGGAATACCAAGCACATTGCCCACCAAGTGAATTCCAAGTCTTAGGGCAGAGTAGAACTGCTCCACAAAGTTTCCATGACTGTCATTCTTTGTTTGTTTTTGTTTTTTTGTTTTGGGGGGGCATCACCGCCTTCTGGTGGGACTGTCATTCTTTATGGAAGCAGACTGCCATGTTTTTCCTTTAGAGTTATTATTGGTGGACTAGGATTATGAAGCTGAGCGTTTTAAGCACACAAGGTTCACATTTAAGTGATACCTCCCTTTTCCCACCCTTTGATCACTATTCATAAATTTTTGTGTCTGTGCACTTGCCTACTGTCAGTATTTCATTTAAGTGGAATCATACATTATCCTTTTCTCTCTAACTTATTTTTCTTAAAATGTTTCCAAGGTTCAAGTATGTTGTGTCATGTACCGGGACTACATTTCTTGGTAAAATAATGTTTCATTGTATGGCTAGACAACTTTTTGTTTATCCATTCGTTCTTTGATGGACACTGGTTATTCCTCCCCTTTGACTATTGTGAATAATAATGCAACGAATAATGGTGTTTAATGTCTGTTTGAGTTCCAGATTTCATGTAGTTTGGATATATATCTAGAAGTAGAATTGCTAGGTCATGTGGTAATTTTATGTTTTAAGTTTTTGAGAAACCGTCAAACCATTTTCCAGTTACACATAATTTTACATTTCCAGTAGCAGTGATTGAAGGCTCCAATTGCTCTATATTCTCTCCAACACTTCATATTTTCTATTTTTCTGATACTGTCCATCCTACTGACAGTTCAAATTTGCCAGCCACTCCATGGTAGAAAATTGAGCCTATATGTTTCAATAAATATTGACAGCCTCAGAAATCCTATATTTGCATTTCCCTAGTGATTTATGATGTTGAGTATTTTCTAATGTGCTTATTAATCATTTATATATCTTCTTGCAGAGCTCTGGTGGCAGAGTAGGTTGCATGTCGGGTTGTTAACTGCCAGATTGGCAATAAGAACCCACTAGGCACACCCCAGGAGAAAGGCATGATTTCATACTCTGAGGGTAAAGATTTGCCCTCAGAAACCCATGGGAGCAGTCCTAGTCAGTCCTGTAGGGTCACCATGAGTCCGAATTGAGTCAATGGCATTGGGTTTGGTTTGGGTTTTGAAGTTATACTTCAGAGAAATGTCCATTGCTCTTTAAAGAATATTGTGTTGTTTTTTTGTTGTTGAGTTGTTTGAGTTCTTTATATATTAGATATTAAATCCTGATCAGACAGATAAATGAATACCAAATATTTTCTCTTATTTTATGAGTTAAATCTTTACTAAAATTCTTTGATTTGTAAAAGCGGTTAATTTTGGTAAAGTTCAATTTGTCTTTTGATGCTTGTACTTTTGTTGTCATATCTAAGAATCTATTGTCAAAAATTAGGTTGCAGTTTCCTCTGTGTTATCTTCTAAGAGCAATAGGTTTTAGTTCTTATGTTTAGGCCCTTGATCCATTTGAGTTAATTTTTCTTTGTGGTTTGAAGTATAGTTCCAGCATCATTCTTTGGCATCTAGTAATCTAGTTACTCCAGCTCCATGTATTTATTTAACAGTTTTATTACGACACAATTCACATATACACATTTCAATAGTTTAGTCATATTAAAAAGGGTTGTGAGATCATCATCATGATAAACTTTAGGACATTTATATTTCTTGTACTCATTGTCATTAGCTCCCCATTTCGCACCAATGAAAGAATAAAACAGAAAAACCTTGGGAACTGTTAATCCAGTTACTGTCTCTATAGATTTACTTATTCTGGATTTCATATTAAAAAAAATCAAATAACCCAACATTAATGAAAAAATAAAACAGAAAAATCTCAATAGAAAAGAAAGCAGAAATTAATAAAAGCTGAGGGGAAAAACAGTGAGTCAAATGACAAAATATGACATATTTAACCAAACTTCATCTGTAAATATCTACCTTACATTGTACTCTGATAGCAAAGTCATTCCTACAAGGGACCCCTGCAAATTCACTTTCATCCATAACCTTCACAACTGGGTGTTAATACCATAACCTCATCTAGATTTGGATTTTATATTTACAATCCTTAGATCACCTCTGTGTGGATTTAGCTGACGTTTCACTCAAATGGCTGATAGATTTTTTGTTTGTTTCAACCCTAACTCTAACCCTAACCCATTTTTTATGGTTGTTTTATAACAAACTTCTGACACCTAGATACTATTCTTTGTGATAACTGGATACCCTCTGATTTTTCACTATAGTTTGCTATAGCACCCATATCTTCAGTAATCTCTACATAAAAGTATCAGGCATGATTATGTCATAAGATATATGTTTCAATTTTAAAAAGTGAAGAAATATACAGAGATTAAGCCTTTGGTGAATTCTGGCTCTAGACCAGGGATGTGAATAGCCTTGCTGTTATGTAGAGTGCATTGGAAAGTGGATTATGGTAGATGTCATTTGGTTAAAGTTTAATGCCTTATCATTTGATCTCCCTTTTGACTCATTTTAAAGTTGTTCTACTTTTTTTTTGTTTTGTTTTTTTGGGGGCATCAGTGCCTTCTGGTGGTGGCAGTAGGAGGCTCAGCCTTGCTCCTGGAGAGCTGCTGCTGGATTTGAACCTCCAACTCAGTGGGCTGCAGTCCCATGCACAACCACTACGCCACCGAGCTCAGTCTGTGCTACCTATTAATGTTTTCTACTTTCATTTTGATCGAGGTTTTCCTCCATTATTATTGTTAAGGTTTTTTTGAATGTTTTTCTGTATGTTTCATCCAGGATAGGTAAATATATGGAGACACTAATGGATTGTTTTTTGGGGGGTATGTCAGGGGAAGTTGGTGGGAAATGGGAAGCTAATAACAATGAATACAATAAAGAAAAAAAATTCTAAAATTGTAATAATTGTACAATACATCTTGATATGATTAAACTATTATTGTATGATACGTAGATTGTGTGCCAACAATGAAAAAAACTAATCATTCTTAGATTAGGGCTATGATTAAGCCAGCATCATTCATTAAAGAGATGATTCCTTCTAAAAGGAGTCCTAGTATTGAACAATGGTTAAATGCTCATCAGCTATAACTGAAGGTTTGGAGGTTTAAACCCATCCTAAAGGACTGAAGGGGAAAGATTTTAAAACTTCAAAAACAAACCCACTGTTTTCAAGTTTATTCAGAGTCATTAAAAAGAAAACAACTAGTACAATCCCACTGCCATCAACTTGATTCTAGCGCACAGCAGTTTTATGGGATAGGTTAGAACTGTCCTTGTGAGTTTCTGAGATTGATTCTTTTGGGGGAAAAGCATCGTCTTTGACGTGAAGACTTGATGGTAGTATTGAGCTGTTAGCTTTACGCTTAGCAGCCCTATAAGTAACCACCTATATAGAACTTCCAACACTGAAATTTACTGGAGCAGGTGGCCTTATCTTCATCTGAGAAGTTGCGAGCAGGTTTGACCCACTGATTTGTGGTTAGCAACCCAGGACTCCTACCTATAAGGATTACAGCTGTCTCTCTTTTTTGAAATCATTTTATTGGGGCTCGTACAATTCTTATCAAAATCCATATATACATCCATTATGTCAAGCACATTGTACATTTGTTTATATCATGATTTCAAAACATTTTCAACAGGGGACAATATTGGAGACACAGAGTGGAATTGTGTAATATCTGACCCCACCAAACTGGGGCAAAACACTACGGGCATGTCTCACAACAGAGCAGCAAGGAGGCAAAGCAATGAAGTCCCCAAGAAATCCCAAAAATCAGCTTAAGGGGCAGGGCATGACACGCCATCAGACTATTGGAAAACACTCATAAAGGTCAACAAACAGACCTGGAACTATTTATAGGCTCTTCTTCTTCTTCTTCTTCTTTTCCTTGCTGTTGTTGTTATTGTTGCTGTTTTTTTGTTTTCTTTTGTTATTATATTTTGTTTTGTCTTGTTTTTGTATTCATCATTGCCCCTGCATGCCTATGTAGATAAAATAGGCAGGATAAGCAATGGGACTGACAGATGAGGGTGGGGGAGCAGAAGAGGGGTACACAGGGAAGGGGGATGCAGGAAAAAGGAAGGGGGTGCCAACAAACCCAGGGGCAAGGGAACAACAAGTGATGTAAAATTGATGACAAGGAGGGCGTAGGATGCCCACTTGTTGGAACTTGATCAAGGGCCATGTAGCCGAGAAGATTTACTGAAACCCGAATGAAGGTTAAACATGATAGTGGGGCAAGAGAAAAATAAAAGGAGATAGAAGAAAGAACCAGGAGTAAAGGATATTTTTTTAAATAATAGATTTTATTGGGGGCTCTTAAAACATTTAATACATCATTCATATTAAGCATATTTGTACACATGTTGCCACATTCATCTACATTATCTACTTGAACCCCTCCAGCATAAGCTCCTCTTCCCCTCTTTCCTCTAGTTCGTTATTTTTTAATTCCAATTCCCCATATTTCCCCTTCCCCTTTCTTCTCCCCCATGAACTTCCAATAACTCACAAATTATTATTGCCTCTTCATATCTTACATTGTCTAATGTGTCACTTCACTCCCCCCCCCATTGTCCACACCCCAGAGAGGAGGTCACACGTAGATCCGAGAAATTTTTTCCCCCTTTCTACTCCACCATCCCTCCACCCTCTCAGTGTCACCACTCCCCACTAGTCTCAAGGGATTATCTATCCTAAATTTCCATGTTTTTGACTCCAATGTGCATCCCCTGGTCTTGCCAAATCTGTCTGGCAAAATTGTGATAATTATAGTCAGTGAGAGGGAGCATTTGAGAACATTTCATTGCTACTACACTGTACCTAAACTAGCTCACCCCCTCACTACAACCCCTCTGTAAGAAGATGTCTCTTCACTTATTGATGGGCTTTGGGTCCCCAACCTGAACTCCCCCTCATTAATAATGATATATTTTTTAAGTCTTTGATGCTTGATACTGGATCCCTTTGACACCTCGTGGTCATATAGACTATTGTGCTTCTTCCATGTGGGTTTGCTTCTTAGCTAGATGGCCACTTATTCATCTTCATGTCTTTAAAACCACAGACACACATCTTTTGATAGCCGGGCGCCATCAGCTTTCTTCACCTCATTTGCTTATGTACATATTTGTCATCAGCGATCATATCAGGAAAGTGAGCATATAATGTCATGATTATAGTTCTTGAAACCCGATAGTTGATCCCTTTGGTATCTCTTGGTCCCATAAACTGGTGTTCTTCTTCCATGTGGACTTTGTTGCTTCTGAGCTGGATGGCCACTTGTTTACTTTCAAGCCTTTAAGACCCCTGATGTACATGTTTTGATAGCCAGGCACCATTAGCTTTCTTCACCACATTTGCTTATGCACACATTTGTTTTCTGTGATCGTGTCAGGGAACTGTGCATCATGGGAGGCCAATTTAATAGAATAAAATGTTCTTGCACTGAGGAAGTACCCGATTGCGGTCCAATGCCCATCTGCTGTCCTAATTCTAAGCCTATAAGTATATGCATATTGATCTATTTCCCCTTCATCATATGAATATATGTACCTATGTACATGCCTGTATTTAACCTCTATAAATGCCCCTTACTCCCCAGTTCTTTTCTCTATTTCCCTATACCTCCTCCCATCCCACCATCACACTCAACCTCCATTTGGGTTTCAATATCATTATTACACTAGTTCAATCTCTATTATATTAGTCTTAATCCCTATCAGACCTTCCATACCCACCCCACTACCAATCCTGAACCACATGCTACTCCCCCCATCCCTGGATCAGTCAACAGGCCCCCCCACCTACATCTACCCTGGTACCATCAGTCCCGTTGTCCCCATCCCTAGACCACCCATCTATCCCTCCCCATCCAGATAGACCTGTAGAGAAAATAACATGCTCAAAAAAAAGGGCATCCTGTAATGAAGCAAGCAAAGAAATGAAAACATCAACAAAAAAAACCCCACTATCCAACATGTAGACATACATGCAAGAATACTATAATAATAACAATATAAAAAGCTACAAATAGTTTAAGGTCTGTTCGTTGACCTCCAGGAGTGTCTCCTGGTTGAGTGGGATGCAGTGTCACAATGTATATCTTTGGTGCTCAATCTGGAGTTCCAAGTTCTGTCGCACACCCTTAGTATTTTGGTGTGTTTGGGTCAGATAGGGTATAATCCTGACCCTGTTTCTCCATTTTTGACCCTAAACTGTCTTGGGTCAGTGGGGGTAGCTATATTTCATATTGGGACCAGCCCATATGGTCCTCTCATTGTATTGGCAGTACTGAGTGGGAATATCATCCTGAAGGCTCAGTGGGCCATGATGTACTTCATTCTATCTTCCTCCCCCTTCATTTATTCTCATGTACTCTGGTCAGGTATATCTCTCTCCCCAAGCTGCAGCTTCAGTGCTGGCCTCCAAGGCAAACGCCCCTTGGGGACAGGTGGGTGCCCCGGTAGTTGGAATTGGGGTTGTGCACTTAGACCTTTCCACTGGTTCTTGGACGTTTATAGAGATATAGGTACAGGCATGTACATAAGTAATACATGCATATATTATAATGATAGGGAAATATATCTATGTACATATATTTATATGTTAAGTAGTAAGGCAGCAGATGGACATTGGGCCTCTACTCAAGTACTCCCTCAATGCAAGAACACTTTGTTCTAATAGCACTGCATTTTGTGATGCTCATGTTCCTGACACAATCGCTGAAGACAAAATGGGTACTCAGCAAATGAGGTGAAGAAGGCGGATGGTGTCTGGCTATAAAAGATATAGTGCCTGGGGTCTTAAAGACTTAAACAAGCAGCCATGTAGCTGAGAAACAACAAAACCCACATGGAAGAAGGACACCAACTTCTGTGATCATGAGTTGTCGAAGGAATCAGGTATCAGGCATCAAAGACCCCAAACAAAAAAATCATACTGATGTGAATGAGGGGGAGAGCAAGGTGGAGGCCCAAAACCCATCTGTAGGCAATTGGCCATTCCCTCACAGAAGGGTCACAAGGAAGAGACAAGCCAGTCAGGGTGCAAAATAGCATCGATGACATACACCACTTTCCTCTAGTTCTTTAATGCTTTCTCCTACCCCACCCCCAATTGTTATGACCCCAATTCTACCTTACAGATCTTGCTAGATCAGACAAGAGCTCAAAATGCCAGGAACTCAGGACAGATAACCCCCTCAGGACAAATAATAAGAGTAGTGATACCAGCAGGGTGAGGGTAAGGTTGGGAGGAAAAGGGGAACCGATCACAATGGTCGCCATGTAACAACCACCAGCCCAGGGGTACGGATAACAGAACAGTGGGTGAAAGGAGACAGTGGTTGGTGTAAGATGGGAAAAAATAAAAATTTATAAATTATTAAGGGTTTATAAGGTAAGGAGGATGGGGGATTGAGGGGGGAAAATGAAGAGCTGATATCAATACAGATTTGTTTATCCTTCTGGTAGCCACAATACAGTCAATATTCTTTGCTAATAATGTAATTCAAAAGCACTGGTTCTTCTCTGGCCTTTCTTATTTATTGTCCAACTTTTTTGTGTGTGTATGTTACATATATTATAATATTATATATATTTATATATATGGCTATTGGAAAAACCATGGCTTGGGTCTGGTCTAATACTACAGGCCTCAATGTGACACTTTTTTTTTCTTTTTAAATCACATTAAAGAGGTTGTGTGATTTCTTTCCAGTGTAACTAGTGCTATATTGAGTTGCTGTTTTTCTTATATGGTGTAGTCATTTTTCCTGCATGATTTTCTTATTACAGAAAGGCCTTCCAAATGCATTTTCCATTTCATTCTTCTTACTCTAATGTAGTTGACTGCTTTCAGGATTTGAGTAATGAAGGACACTGGTGAAGTGGGTGCTCTTATGTACATTTTCTCTAAGTTCTTTGGGCTGTCACAGGTCACTCATGCCTATATTTATGGAATGTTCATTTTTGTCATTTCTGAGTCCTGCTGTTAGAGAATCTACATTAAGCACTATGGAGTGCTATTGTTTTTTAAGGGAATGGGGGTCTGCTGGCTGGTGTTTCTAGTGTGCACTCCTGTTTCTTAAGGATCTGCATGTTATCTAAAATCACATTATAAAAAAATATCAATAGGAGGGGGAAATGGTTAGAGTCCATTTGCTTCATACAGTTCTTTTTCCTGCAGGTATTTTAGTATCAAAGATATAAGAATAACAACATAATAGCAGGACAGCTTTTTATTTTGTTTCACATAATAGTAAAAGGCACAGTATTATCAGCATAATACTTCATCTTGACACATCTATTAATTATTTTAATAAATAATGTAACTCAGCAACTGTACTGCAAGCAACTTTTCTTCCTATTTGAAATTCTGTCTCTCTTTTTTTTTTTCATGGTAATATGCTCCCCTCGGCCTTGCCTGGTGGTCCATGTGGAGAGAGCAAGTCTTTATTCTTTTTTTTTTTTTCATTTTTTAAAATTTTATTGGGGGCTCTTACAGCTACTACAACATTCAGTACATCATTTGTATCAAGCACATTTGCACACGTTTCCACATACATTTCCTGAAATTCTGTCTCTTTAGGACAATTATCACTCTACACAATGCAATTCGGGTTTCTTAATTCTTTGTGAAGATGCCCTTGTGGCACAGGGTTAAGTAATTGGTAACTGAAAGTTTTTAAATTTGAATTTAGTAACTACTCCTTGAGGGAAAGATGTGGGGTAGTGCTATACTTTCCTACAGGATCACTATGAGAGAATAAAAAATCCACAAGAGTAGGTTTCTGTTATGGACTGAATTGTGCTTTCCAAAATATGTGCTGTAAAACCCAACCTCTCTGCTTGTTTTTGTAATTTCATTAGGAAAAAGTTTTGTTTTTGTCATGATTAGTGTAGAATATATTTTGAGTCAATCCCTTACAAAATATATAATGAGCAGATTAAATAAATCGAGATTATAGAAGAATGATCTCGTGCCATTTTAAGATTTATGGAGAACAGCTCATAATAAAAAAAGCTTCTTCCCCCAGAGCTGCCAAAAATTAAGCACTTGTATCCAAAATGTGAACTTCTAGCATCTATTTTGTTTGTTTGTTTTGTTTTGTGTGTGTGTGTGTTTTGTGGGCATCACTGCCCCCTGGTGGGAGTAGGAGGCCCAGCCTTGCTCCTGGAGAGCTGCTGCTGGATTTGAACCACCAATCCTGTGGGCCGCAGTCGCACTCAACCACTACACCAACGGGGCTCAGCCCGAACTTCTAGCATCTTAAACAATGAGAAATAAATTTGTTAAGTAAAGCAATCCACTTCAGTGACAATATTACATAACTAAGACAGAATGGATTTTGTTTTTTTATAACTGTTTCTAAAACAAAGATTATACTTTATCTAATTACGATCTAAGATTATTCGAGAAGTTGTTGTTAGGTGCTGTTTAGTCAGTTCCACCTCATAGAGATCCTATGTACAACAAAACTAAGCATGTCTCAGTCCTGCACCATCTTCACAATCATTGCTGTGTCTGAGACCATGATTGCTACTCCTGTACAAATCCATCTTCTTGATGGTTTTCTTCTTTTTTGCCCTCGATTTTACCAAGTACTTATAAAAAGCAAAGTATACTACCATGGTGAATCCTTATTTATTCTTCCCTTAAATAAAACCTCTAAGAATTCCCGACATATGCAAAACACTGTGCTAGGTAAATCAGAAGTGTTTTCTCTCATGAGTAGCCTACAGGAAAGCCATGTAAAAACATGACGTTGTTTGTTATGGGCACATATATGATTTAGGTTTCAGAGTCAAAGAAAGTCAATGCAAGAGACAAAGTAGAATAGCTAATATTGGAACTTAATATTAAAAAATGATTAGGTGCTTGGCAGCTTGCCAAAGGTCGGGGAGGTTGAGGAAAAGCACAGGAACAAAGAAGTAGCCTGAGATTCAGATGATAAGCAGAGTTAGGAAAGAGTTTTCAGGATTGAGTTTCTGGGGTAGTGAAATAGGACCGGAAAGTGAAATGCAGGATCTTAAGAGCCTTTTGTGTAAAAGCAGGGCAGAAGCCATATCTGATCTCCCCTGGCTTCTCCTATTGCCTCGAGACAGAAATCAGGCATGCCTGCATCCTCCATTTTTCTCAATGTGTTCTGACACCAGCCATTGCCCCTGTGGAACATTACTTCTATGCTGGCTACAATAATTGCTTGCAGTGGTCATACAGAACTCACAGATGTCAATTCTACCAGGCTACCCTGTCCTACAGGGTCACGATGAGTCAGTATCAACTCAATGATTGTGATTTTCTTAGGAAGTTAACAGGTTAACACAAATCAGGATCAGCAAATCTTAAGGATCTGATCATTGGTCCACAGCAGTGCCTCTCCTTAGCCAGCAGCCAAATTTCTCTCTCTTCCTCATCTTCTCGCCCTCATCTACTCTTGGCTTCTGCTATGAGTCAGGAAACCAACCTGCTGCTCTGCCCCACAGTCTCATAGGCTTTAGGTTGCTCCTCTGTTATGTCTCATGGTCTCTTTGTCTCCGCCTCTGGTCTCAGCTTTGTTCTGCCCCATAGTTTATGTGCTGCAGCCTCTGGTGCCTCTCGTGTTGGCCTTTACCACTTTAGGCAGGGATCTTAAATGTGCTAGCCAAGTACCCCCTCTTCTGATTGTCTTGGGATTTTTCTCTGTGCTCCTGCTTCTTTCTTTTTCTTTTTTTAAGCAATACTAATATTGTGTTTTGGGCGCTAGCTAACACAGCAAGTTAGGTTCCTGTTTGACAATATCCACACAAATTGATCAATGACATTAGTATATTTTCCACATTGTGTCAGAATTCTCTTTTTATGTGGGTTTATCTATCAACCATTTTTTAAAAATTAGTTTTAGTGAGCTATAAGTAACACATGAAATTCCATAGTTCAACCATATTAAGAGGGTTATGCAATCATCACCACAATCAACTTTGAAACATTCTCTTCCTTTTGTATCTATTGCTGTTGTCTCCCCCATTTACTCCCCCTTCCCCTTCTGTGCTCCCAGGTAACTAAAAATGTGGAATACTTGATGAATTTCTGTTTATTCTTGGTGCAGAGGCCTTGTTAATATTTTTTGTATTGTTCCAGTTTTAGTATGTGTACTGCTGAGGCAAGCACTATACTGCTTCTGAGACAACCCTTTATACACATAGAATGACTTTGATGGAGCTGTGGTGGTTTATTTTTCAACAGATCTTACCCCAAAGAAAACAAAATGTGGGAACTTACGTCACACCCTCGACTCAAGTGAAGACTTAGAATATATACCACTCACCTTATAACCACAAGCATAGAGGCTAAAATTTATAATACATCACAACATAGCATAGTTAAAAGGACCACATTAATGGACTATATCTCACTGTTTAAAGAATTTTATTCCATACACAATTGGAAGACATTATAATAAAAGCCAATTAGTAACATGACCAGCTCCACATTTTCAAAAAGAGAGCTGCAGATACCAGAATGGAAGAATGGAAGAATGAAGGGCAGCAAATGGAGATTACAGTCAGACCATCAAAATTACTCAATTGAGTGATAAAAGGCCACAACTAAATCTTAATTGCTGTAGATACAGAGAGTAGCAGATGCTAGACACATTAGGAACTTATCAACTGCATATCAGGGGAAGCAGAGAAGAAGCTGGAAATTATTCCTAGATTTCTGAATTGAGTCATTGTATGGTATAATCTGTCAAAATAGAGTGTATAAAGCGTGACCGAATTGTGGAGTAGATAATTACACTTTTGAACAGGTTGGAGTTCAGGTAGCTACAAAGTGTATTGATTTCAGTTGCATTTGGAATGGAGATGTAGGCTATTAACCAAACAGCATATTTTTAAATACATGCTCCTTTAAACACATTGCTATGAGAATTGCAGAGATGAAAGTTATATATCATCATCATTTGGTTAAGAAATACACTGATAAGTGAAAAAGTATTGCTACAAAATAATAGATACCTTTATTAGGTAAAACTATTATGCTATTATTTCTCTATATACCTTCTATCTGGCTCTATATGCTTCTGAAGGTGGTATTTATTATAATCCTTCCCCCAATATTTTTGTACTCTTGTTTCCATCATACATTTTTGGCCATGGTGTGTAGATTCAAATTCCATTATCTATCACATCAGTGGTAATTCTATGGTATTCTTCCCATTTCTGGATTTCAGTAACAATGTCTTCATTGAGGTTGATGAATATTCCCTTCTTTTAGTAACCTTCCCTACAACACTGGGATGATCTGAGAATGGTTGTTTTATGAGGGAAAGCATTCCTATAAATTCCAAAATTGCATGCTTGGTATCCTTGAGGAACTCATATTGAGTTTATTTTAAATGTTCTCTGACTTTCAGGAATAAAAATTCTACAACAGTGGGTTTGAGGCTGTAGTGTGGATGAGGTCTGGTTTCTTAGGGAAGTTTTCAAAAGATAGTCTTTGTTATCCTTGAAAGATGAGCAGGAGCGTTGTCTTGATGGTAAAAACATTCTCTGGTACAACTTTACTGACCTTTTTTTCTATTGATGCAGTTTATTATTTTCCTAAAACTTCTTTCAAATAAACTCTCTGTGATTGGTGTGTGTGTGTGTGTGTATGTGTCTTTTAAAACAATATCAAATTTACTCTTAGAAGTTCCAATAAGCACACACCGTATCTTCTGAGCTGACATCTCTGCTTTGGAAGCCACTGTTTATTATTCTTGTTTTTAAGATCATTTTATTGGGGACTCTTCCACTTCATATAATATTCCATCCATCAATGGTCTCAAGCATATTTGTATATGCTGTCTTCATCATTTTTTGAAATATTTACTTTCTATTTGAGCCCTTGATATCAGCTGTTCATTTTTCCCCTTCCTCACACCCCTCCCTTCTACCCTTGTGACCCCTTGATAAATTATAAAAATATTATTTTCATATCTTGCAACAACAGCTACCTTCACCCATGTTTCTGTTGTTCTGGGTGGGGAGTGTTATGCATCCATCATTGCAATCAATTCCCTCTTCCTCCTTTTCTCTCCCTACCTTGCCCCTACCCCCCTAGTATAACTAGTCCTATTCCTGTTGTGTTGTGAGCTCTTAATTGTACCAGTGTCCATGCTCTGGTATAGTCAGACTGGAAAACAGGACTGAGGTCATGATAGTGGGGGGGTGAGAAAGCCTCACAGAACCAGAGGAATAGTGTGCATTTCATAGGTGCTACACTAGGCCCTGGTTGACTCATCCCTTCCTTGTGACCTTTCTGAGAGAGGATGTTCTATTGTCTACAGTTGGGTTTTGGGTCTTTGATCCTTCTTGTTCTCAGAAATTTTTTTGTTTTTGTTTTGGGTCTTCTAGTGCCTGTTACTTGATTCCATCGACACCTCCTGATTGCATAGTCTGGTGTGCTTCTTCCATATGGACTTGTTGCTTGTCTGCTAGATGGCTGCTTATTTAACTTCAAACCTTTAAGACCCTGGACACTATATCTCATGATTGTAGGGCACCAACAGTTTTCTTCACCACGTTTGCTTATGCACCCACTTTGTCTTCGTGATCATATTGGGAGGGTGAACATCACGGAAGACCAGCTTGTTAGAACAAAGTCCTCTTGCATTGAGGAAGGTCTTGAGTAGAGGTCCAAAGTGTGCCCACTTCCTCAATGTATTGCCATATAAATATATTACATAGCCAATATCTTAATTTTTATGAATTGATATATTTACATAAGTGCACACCTATGTTTATACCTCTATCCATAGTTTTGCTTTCTATATCTGTCCTCTTTTTCCTTTTACCTTCCTCCTGGCCCAGTGTCATGCTCATCCTTCTTTCTCTTAGTAATTCCTCTCAGCTAGATTGCTGTTGCTCCAGTACCACAGAGGTCTCTATGTTCCCCTCATTGCATTAAATTCCTTAGTTGTTCCCTGTCTCAGTGGGTGGTTGCTCACTGCTCCTTTCCCTCACCTCCTTCTCCCCGCAAGTGGTAACTACTGTTTTGATTGGACCTTATTTTCTGAATTGTATTGGTAAATTCAAGACGTGTACTCAGTTATAATTAATTCCATAAAATTTTTCATTATTTTTTTTGTTTCCCCCCTGTAATGTCAGGTTTTTAAAATTATCAATAGAGAGAGTCCACAAGTTTGGGAATAAAAGTACTTGATATACTAAAGCATATGGAAATATGAAAGATTAGAGGAAGAAAAAGAAAAACAAACATAATAAAAAATGTTTTTAACTCTATAATCGGTTTAAAAATAGTTAAGTTCTGCAAATATTTAAAAGTAGTTATGTTTGACAAATAATTCACTTGAAAATTGTTATAAGCTCCATAAAACTACTTATTAAATTTAAACACTCTATATACAATTGCCCTGATAGTGTAGTGGTTAGGTGTTGGGTGCAATTCAAATTTTCAGCTGTTCAAAACCACCAGTAGCTTCACAGGAGAAAAACTGGGCTACCTATTTCTGTCGACAATTACAGTCTCAGAGACCCATGGAGGGGGCGGGGGGAGAGGGATCACTATGAGTCACCATTGACTGGAAGGCAGTGAACTTGAGTTTTTTATATAATTGATATTGAAAAATTTAGACAGTCAATTTCAGGATAGCAAAAAATATTAAATTTGATCTCACAGTTATATGAATTAATTAGCTTCATGACTGCTTTTGATCTTGCTTAAAAAAGTGATACCTGCTCTTTTTACATTTTTGGCCATAGTATGTAGATCCAAATTCTACTATCTGTCACATTAGTGGTAATTCTGTGGTTTTCTTCCCATTTCTGGACTTCAATAAGAATGTCTTCATTGAGGTTGATGTATATTCCCTTATTTTAGTTCATCTTTTAGGTGTTCCTAACCTTCCTTACAACACTTGATTGATCTGAGAATGGTTGTTTTATGAGGGACAGCATTCCTATAAACTTATTGCAAAGCTCCAATAATTTGGGTAGGTATACACTTGTTTTTTTTAATTTGGTATCTTTAATATTTGGTGTTAACTCTGACCTTAAAAAAGCTTTTTAAAAAATAGCACCCAAAGTATCATTTTTTAAGACACCCTAATGAGATTAAGACAGGTGTATTACTAAGAGAGCTTATTCCCACCAATCTACTGATTGCAGAGACATGTTTAAACACGTGTTAGGCATAAATATGTCTATGAACTAGAACCCTAGTGGCAATGTTGGACTTTTAAAAACAGTTTATTGGCACTTCATCCACATGTCATACAATTCAATAATATCAAGAATTGTGCAATCAATTTTAGAGTTTTTTTCTTGTAGATAGTTATTTGTGTATTATTTATTTAGCATTTTTAAATGTACACATTGATGATTTGTATTTTCTTTGGACTCTTACACTTCACTAATGTTAAGTTTCTATTCACCTGGGCTTATCTGATATCTTTTTTCTTTCTTTTTTTTCTGATATCTTTTTTCTTGCTTCTGAAGTTTTACTTATTGTGAAATGTATTAGACTTTTTACTTACCATGTATAAGCCTAGTTTTTCAGCCATGTATACTCATGTATAAGCCTAGTTTTTCAGCACATTTTTTATGCTGAAAACCGCCCCCCCTTGGTAAAAAACAAACAAACAAACAAACAAACAAAAAACAACCCATCGGCTTATACTTAGAGAGTCCCACTTACCTGTTCTCCGATTTCTCCTGCTCATTTGCGGGTACCTGACAGCCTCTGTGGGTGATTGGATGACTGCTGATATCACCGCTCTCCTTTTCTCCTGCCCACCACAGCCTCTGTGTTGTCTATGCAGCACTGGGCAAGAACTGTCTGCTTCGGTGTGCTGGTAGCTGGGATGCACCGCATCCTTGTCAGATGAGTGTAGGTCGTGACTGCTCGTCTTCTCCAGGGCTATGGCCTATAATGTAACCTTTACAGTCTTAACTGTGCTTGGTCACTCCCCCTTGCTCTGCCCAAGCATTGCTGAAGACAATTTCTGGTATATTGCTGGTTTGAGATAGACCAAAGTGTTAGCACATCTCATACATATGCAATATGGCTGCATATGCAGTAATACAGCACACGCAATGACACAGTGCATACACAGTAATGTGCATAGTACGAGCCCTAACACAGGCTGATGTTTGCGAGCAGTCATGCCATCACATTCTGGAATATCAGCAGCCTCATTAGGCTCACACTCTATAAGCTGCATTGTATACATGCGGTAAGGCAGCATATGTAGGAAGGCAGTACATGTGTGCAGTAACAACTTGTATAGGTACTGTTGATACCATATTGTTTTGGTTGACCCTCTTTTCCACTTAGAGAGCTAGTTTATGGTTTTTCTTTGAAATAAATATTCAGAAATATTTAACCTATTGATACCTCAATTAATGTAATTTTATTGATACCTATTTTTATTTTGAAATTCACCTGTAACTACTGCATTTCCTGGGCTTATACGCGTCAATAAGCTTTCCCAGTTTTTTTATGGTAAAGTTAGGTGCCTTGGCTTATATTTGGGTTGGCTGATACTCAAATATATGCAGTATTTCTAAGAAACATTTCCGAACTCATTCTATGTGGCCAATATTTCTTTGGTACCCCAAACCAGAAAGAGACATTTAAAGAAAAGAAAATATGGATTAATGTTTATTATAAACATTGATACAACCCCCCCCAAAAAAAAGAGTCAGAAAGCAAAATTCCGTGACATTTATAAAAGCCTTTACACCAGGTAAAAATATTCTTTATCCCAGGAATAGAAGGTTGAACCAAAATAAAAAAGCCAATGTAATATGTACAAGATTAATAGAAGAAATGATAAAACCATGTGATCCTCTCCTTAAGACACAGAAAAAGCATTTGTCAAAACCTAACCTTGAGAGGGGGCAGCTATAAAAACTCTACAACTAATGTAATACTTAATGATGAAAAGATTGCTTTTTCTCCTAAAGGTCAGAAATAAGGAAAGGATGTCTACTCTTGCCACTTCTATCCCATCTGCCCTGGAAGTTTTAAGCTAAGAAGTTAGGGAAGAAAAAGGAAATAAAAGGTCTCTATCTAGATTGGGGTGTGTGTGTTATACTATATTTGTAGATTACATGGTCTTATATTTTGAAAATGCTAAGGAATCCACTAAAAAGCTGTTTAAAGTTCTTTATTTGCCTGTAGCATCAAAGGAAAAAGAATCAAGAATGGAATGTGTGGCAAATGATCTCCATGAACAACTGCATTTAGAAGAGTTATATACTGCTTGGCTCCCTTTAGTAAACACTGATTAAAGATTTCGTAGAAGAATCTTGATCAACAAGGGAAAATGCAAAACAATTTCAAGTTCTCCTGAATTCTAGATGTCTTGAAGCCATCAAGTCTGGAGGGTCTTCTGAAACTATTA